>LOEQ01006339.1:46580-64039 GCA_001685075.1 Bramus lutescens | reverse complement strand
GTTATTTCGGGGTATAAGCTAGCCGTGTGGGAGCCGGGCGGGACGAAAAGCAGGGCCCGCTCCCCTATTACTACAGTTACTGACACCATGAGGTTTCTTCATTAGGAGTGGATTTCATTCATAGTATTCAGATGATCGTGGTAAGTAAACACAAAGAACTGAGGAATGGTTCTTTTCCACACTCATGCCTGGAGTTACCTGTCTCAACAATGACAATGCACCCTTAATCTGATGATTCTTGCATTTGGTTTTGAAATTCACAAAATAACAAATTTTATAAAGATTTTATAGTTTCATTCACTTTTGAACGATTGGTGGGTATTTCTCCAGACCTTTAGCTCTGAAGGTATTTAAAAGGGACTTCCATGACACAGAGACCAGTCTCAGGCCATTATATATGATCTGGTAGGATGGTAGAATAAGTGAAGTAACTTAGCAACATCATTTGGAACTTGTGCAGTGGAGATAAACTGAAGGGGGAATTTCCTGTAGTTTTATATAGAAAAATCTAGAAAGACATAGAACTTTAAGGGGCAGAGTCAACATGTATGATAAGAGTCAGTTGATAAGAGTCAGTTATACAATTGATACGTACTAACAAACTAGTTATTCAGAAACAGTGTATATTCTTCCTAAGAAAGACTGATATAGCCTAAAAGAATTCTGAGGTTAGCAATGCGTATTACACAAGATAAATGCCCCTATGTGTGATGTGCTTTCAAACAGTAGGCTGCTATCATTAGAAGTAGGTTTATACAATTGGAAAATCAGTGTTCTCTCCCAAAATGTCCAAAACTCAAATAAGAAACAAACTGAGATGTGCAAAGCCTCACATAATCTTCATAAGTTGGAGGTGAACCAAAGGCTGACTCCTTTCCATCCAGCTCTCTAATTTTCCAGGCAATCAATGGTTCCCTCACAACTGCAACCAGAATGCTGATGTTCCATCAACTGCTAGGTTTGCAGACCCCTGTGGAGTCAAAAACCCACTGAATAACAAAAGCATAATAACTCTGGGCTCTATTGCACATATCCCAAACACTCCAAGAGGATTTATATTTATATTTATACCTTTTGTCTTGTCTACAATTAAGCATGTGCTTGCATGAATGTGCATGCTATTTTATATGTATTTATGCTTATAATTAGACATGCTTAAAATTTTTAAGTATGAAAACTCTAAAGTTTTTCAAAGTTCTCATGATAAAGCTAAGTGGCACAGGTTAGAGAGATAGCTCAGCCCATAAAGCTTTTGACTTTCAAGTTTGAGGGCTGGAGTTCAAGCATCAGAAACTGTGTAAAAAACTCAAGTATGGTGGCGTGTTCTTGTGACCACAGCCCTAGTGAGACACAGATCCATGCATCCCTGGGACTCGTGACTAGCCATAGTAGACTATGCTCTGAGTTCCAAAACAGTGGCATATACTGTCTCAGACAAAGCAGAAAAGTTAGATAGTATCTAAAGAATGACTCCTCGGTTTTTTTTCAGCTTCCATCTTCACATGCATCCATGTGAGTGAACATACACATGAACACACACACACACACACATGACCATAGACCAACACATACACCTGCACACATGTGCACAAGCATGCACACTTATGTGTTTGCACACATTTGTGCACTTAAATGTACATGTACACACAAGAAAATTATGCGATACAACAGGTGTTCTTAAATTTTTCACTAGACACCTCAAAGATACTTCCTATTGCATCTGCTTCTCTGTGCAAGAAAAGAAGATGCTGATTCCTCTGCACAGAAATCCTGCTTATTTTCTCATCTATCTGCAACCTGAAAGTATTGAAAGGATCATGGATTGGCCAGGAAGGAAACACAGGTATATGAAATAATGCTGTTTTATTTCCCCAGTCTCTTTAGTATAATAGTAGAATGAGTTGATTCTATAACCACATCACCCAGAATAAACTCAATTATATTTGATCAAGTAAGCCAAGCAGGGTCATGCTATACTTTCAAGTGCACACATGTGCACATATACATATATGTATGCATGCCTATACATAATGTGTGCAGTTGTATGTGTACATTAATACATATGGGACATTAGCACTTGGATGCAAGGAGAGGCACGTTGTCTTTCCTGCCTACTTCATGAGCTCAGAGGCAGCAGAGTTAAGACAGCCTTTAAAGCCAACTACTCTATGCTGTCTGGCAATACTTTGCCAATCTGCAAAGTCAATGATGTATCAGAGCTAGAAAAGGTAGGAGACACATGGAAGAATAAATGTCTACTCTGGTTTTATAAATGGGTCTGTAGTGCATGAAATGAACCGCAGAGAAAACGTAAATTACGTCTGGGCACAAACAGCATGGAAAGGAAGGGATTAGAGAGGATGATGGAGAATAGATGAGCTCATTGCTCCCTTGTGGCACATGCCTAACTACATATGCAAATACAGTTAGGAAGCAATTTAGAGATGGGAAGGATCTACTTCCTAATTTTAAGTTCTGCTACTTTATCTATGGTGCATTAAAGAAGCAAGTTACCACATGGACTCATACTTATGGATTCATATACTTTAAAAAACTTTTCTGAGTAGCTTATAAACAATTCACTTCTCTCACCTACAGCCCTCACTTGTGGAGTAAGTTTGGAATGTAACACCAAGATATAACAAGGGACTGGCTAAATTAGTCAAGCTTCAGTCATTCTTCCTCTGAAAACAGGATTTACTCAATACTTTAGCCTAATTCACATTATTTCGGAATATAATACCCATCATTGATTGCTTTTTTGAGGACCCTATGCAACTTTAGTATCAGTAAATGAAACTCCAGTACCCAGGGAGTTAAAACACAGGAGACAAGCTCACAAAGAATTCTCATATTCGGTTGGCCCTGTTAAAAGCAATAAAATGTGTTCATGTAATTTCTTGGCTTCATAGACTTTCTGTTTCATATGACTCAGGTAAGGGGAAACTTGGTGTACCCCAAACCTACTTCACTATTAAATGATTTCTATGGCATAAATACAGCAATATGTGTGTTATTATAGCTTAAGCTAAGACCATAGGAGAGTCAGACATGGAAAAAATTTAAATTTAAGACAAATAAATAATTAATATAAACAAGTTTATTACTTTTTAAAAATGTCTTATTTCTTGTGTGGTTTTCTTTTTTTCTCTACGAAATGCTTTCATAATTTAACTATTGGAAGCTAAATAACTTTGTCAGCATCTGTTTTCCCATCTGCAAAATGATAAAGTTTGATGACAATGTTAAGATAGAGTATTTTAAGATTAATTTTGCCTCTAAAATTTCTAGTTCTGTTTTATTTTACACAACATTCTGTTTGCTTTAAACTTCTGATGAAAGATTAGCCCACCCTCACTTTCTATTGAGAAACCCCTCTGGCTGTTCCTAGTGCACCCCAGTGGTCCTCAACATGAGTGAAAGTGATGCCCACAGGGGATAAGGCTTAACTTCGCTGGTACAGAAGTCAGGGTGCTGTTTTTCAGAACCAGAACACTTAAGATTTAATGTGGGCACTATAAACGGAATGGGTCTCCCAGAGAGTGTGTGCTGAGGCTTTGGTGGCACATCACTGTTGGAGGACATCTGCTATGGGATAGAGAAGAGACCGTGTCTAAATGGGCCAGAGGATTTCTGTGAGTTCTAAGCTAGCCAGGGTCACAGAGTAAGACCCAATCTCCAAAACACAACATAACAACAGAATGCATGGGAGATACCTGTCAAGGTGCTGAGCAAGATTTTCTTGCAGGTCATGTTTAAGGCTGGACCAAGCAAGCAAGGAAATGCTCATTCTAACACCCATTTTAATTTGACCCAATACATGCCTTTTCTCTCTCTGTCTCTCCCTGTCTCTCTTCTGCGTGTATCTCTTTTTCTTTGTGTGTGTCTCTCTGTCTGTCTGCCTGCCTGTCACCCCCAACGTGTGTGTGTGTGTGTGCGTGCGTGTGTGTGTGTGTGTGTGTGTGTTCCACCTTGAGATTGTTTGGTTAACATTGTGACTAATTTGAAAAAAAAAAACGGCTTGGTGGTGCTTGATACTTTCTCTATTCCTATTACTACAAAAGGACAAAAGAACTGTGACCTTTGTAGTGTCCTAAAGTTCAGTAATAAGTTGTCTGCTAATTTTGATGCTCACACTGGGAAGTTGATCCAGAAGCTGGCACTATCTGTGTTATGCACCATGCCATGGAATCAAGACAAATAAAGTTATAAGAAATAAACAAATGGAAATTTCAAGGAGTCAGTATTTATTGGTTGCGGTAACTAAAATGGGAAATTTATGTTGACTCAAGTATTGTGAAATACTCAAGAAAATATCTTTTCTACAGCTAAATAGTTCAACTCACTCAAGCTATAGACATTCCCTTGGATGCTATCAATCTACCATAGGAAAATAGGTTTTCTATATAATGAAAGATAGAGATTTTCTATCATTTCCTAGTATTGGAGTGGAAAAAAATCAAATAAAATGCAAACATACATATTTAAAATTCAGGTGGATATATTGTCACATATCAGTTTCCTTGATTTGAGCATTACTAGCTGGAGTATGAAGGAGTAGAATGCAGTCTGCTCAGGAAATGACAGTTTGAGATTCTAAAGGAAGAAAAGATTTCACTGTTCTAATAAAATAAAATGAATGTCTTCTTTTCAGTATTTCAAAAGCAATTTGAAATTGTACTTTATATATCCATTCACCTTTCTCTATAACTTTTCTTATTATAATCATATATTTCAAAACTTCAGCAAAATGTGTAAGTCTGGGATATGAAGAAATGTGATTAGATTATATGTAGAATGATGATTGTGAATGGATTCTTTATTGAAGCATACCATTGTCCTGAGCTTTGTGGGTTAGTTCAATCTCCCACAGTAAGCTGATCCTGTAACAGAGAACAATCCATTCCCTTTTCACTAACTAAGCCTGTTCTCTAGACCCAACCCACATCAGGTTATTAATCATGAAATATATTATTATAACTGATAAATTAATAAGATCATATAAAGAAAATGATAAAATTTGCATGAAATTACTTGTGCTTTTACTTATAAAAGATGATAGATGATTGAGATCAAAGACATGTACACATGCATGGATGTATGAAATATAAGTATTGAAACACAAGCATTTACATAGATGTGAATGTTTCATTGAATCGCTTAAATATTAGTATTACATAGATAAAAGAATATATTAATATTTGCCTCATATTTTGATTGACAGCAACTTCTCAAAATTGAATGGGGCATCAGGGATTTAGCACAATTGGTTTAGTGTTTGCTTATTATGAAGGAAATCATGGATTTGATCTTCAGTGGCAGATAAACCAAACTGATGACACTTGCCTGTAATCCTAGCACTTGGGAGGTAGAGGAAGAATCATCATTAGTTTAAGCCAGGCACAGTGGCCGATACTTTAATCCCAGATCTTGAGAGGTAAAGACAGCCAGATCTCTGTGAGTTTGAGGTCAGCCTGTCTACACAAGGGGTTCCAGGTCAACTAGAGCTACATAGAGAGACTTTGTCTCAGAAACTAACAAACAAAAAACCTAAAATAACCAACTTTAAAGAAAAATAAAATGGCACTGGGTTTTGATTCTATTGCATGTACTGGCTTTGTGGGAGCCTAATCTGTTTGGATGCTCACCTTCCTAGACCTGGATGGAGTGGGGAGGACCTTGGTCTTCCCACAGGGCAGGAAACCTTGACTGCTCTTTGGACTGGAGAGGGAGGGGGAGGAAAATGGGAGGAGGTGGAGATTTTTAATAAAAAAAAGAAAAAAAGAAAAAGAAGACACAAACATTTCAAGAAAATTGATGGACTTAAAATGTATACTATTAGACAAGGCTACAGAATTCCAGAAAAAAACTCATTGTCTCTCTGTATAATATATTTCTCTATGTATGTACATCTGTACATATGTAAAAATGTACATATAGGGTACATTAACAAGGAAAATGAGAGTAAGAATGGATAACTATTAGGCGATGAGGAAGGACTGAATACACGTAATGAACACCATAACAATGAGCTGATTGTGGGTAATGGACACCAGTCATGAAAGACAACATAAAGGCTTTCTAGTGTTGACTTTGTCATGGATTTGTCAGGCAACAGTGTTGGATATGTCACTAAAGTACATTGGATGTTGGAAGTGAAAAACCCAGTGTGTAGCTCCATAGTTTCAGAACTCTGCTAACCATATAGAAGTTCAAAGAGATGTATGAACTTTGGGTCTGGTTAATTTTGGTGTGTGGTGTTTGTAATTTGCAAGGTCTTTATGATAGTTATTTTTTAATTTTAAAAAGCTTAAAGTTAATTCAGGCCTACATAGAAAGATGAAGATGCGTATTAATTACATGAAAATTTCTCAAAGACGAATAAAATTAAAGAAAAAAATAAAATAGGAAATGAATTTATGATTTTACACTTTTTTGTAAACATGATCTAAGGACAGATCAGAAAGTATAGTGGCTTGTGATTTAAAATAGAAACAATGGAAAGCAATTTTTTAAAAAGAAAAAGTACCAATGCAGGGCAAAAACTATGTGTAGAAATGCTTTAAAGATGAAAACATCAATCAGGATGTGAGATACAGAGGCCAAGCCTCTAAGTTAGCATGGCAGACATTCTGAGAGCCAAGGGATGTCTAAAGTGATTCTCACCATGGAAAAGACACATCACCCTGGTAGATACTCTCTACACCTGGGCAAGATTGGCAGCCTTTCAAATGCTGCATTCAGAAGAGAGCTCTGCAAATTGCCATTCACAATCCTAAGCCAGATAGTCTGTGTTGAGGAAATTCCAGGACTGTCAGGCATAATAATGGAGGTATTGTGAAGTACTTGTTCAGCTATCCAACTTATTATTGGAACAAGAAGTTTGCTCCTATTTCCAAGTTCTAAAACAATGTATTTTGTAATCCACTATTGTTTCCTGAGGTGTTATGTCTTTGTCCCAGTATGACTTACTGTGCATTAGGTATAAACTAAAAGACTCTGATCCAAATACATGATAATTTATATTTCCTCATAAGTCATTTTCAGTTCAGAATAAATAGAATATATTGAAATTGCAGGAATGTTAGAGAAATTATAAGCTATGTAAGTAGTTTTATACTTTCTCAATTGAAGAAAACTTATTAAATTGGAAAAACAATAATCTTTACTATAATATATCCCTGGTTAGACAGATATATTTTAAAAACTCTTCAGGTATCATGCAAAATAAATACTTCCAAGTGTATTTTAAATTTAGCAAATGATTCTTGACTGCATTGGAAGAGAAAAGTCTTTGGGTTAATTATGGTAAATAGAGTTTATCTGAGCAAAGAAACAAAACAAAAATTAAATCAGAAATGATTCACACATTAACATACCTCTAGAACCAGAGAGAGCAATGAGAATTCCAGTTAACAAGGCTGGGTATGAGGATTCACTTAATAGAGGATCTGCCTTGAATGTATGAAGTTCTAAGTTTAATTACAGGATCACTTAAACCAGCCGTGGTGGTGCACTTCCAGTGCCCTAGCCCTTTGAAAGATAAAAGGTTCAAGGTCATCCTCCTGGGACACTTATTGAGTTTGAGGCCAGGTTAGGATATATGAGATTTGTCTCAAAACAAAACAAAATGCCACTCAACAAAATGTCAGGTAGCAGTCACAGAAACATAGACATGACATATAAGAAACAATGATTTAACTATAACTTAGTCAATAAGCTATTCTATCATTAACAGCTTAGTTAATTGGATACAGGGTCCTCTGTAACCCACTTAAATTCATCTTTTGTGACTAAATTTTGTATTAATTTGATCTTCTGAGCCCATTGTAGAACCCCATTGCAAATCAATAACCTCATATAATTTTACTTCACAGTTACCTAGCATAACTTGAGCACTTAGATAATACTAATAACAAATAGAAAATTAATTCTGTTTAAAGTCAGATTCCAATTGAAAGAACGAAAAAACAACAATAAACGTAAAGATACAGTAATAAATAGAAAAAAACATAATTTCAGGAATCTTAGAGAGTAATAGATACATGGAATGGCTGGATATAGACAGAGATTGGGAATGTTACCTTGGTAGATAATTAACCCATGATGATATAAAAGTTTTCATGCCTGTATGTGTGTTCAATTACATTTAACTAAGGGATGATAATGGATTTTGGATTAACTGCTTGAGTAGCATCATCGTATCAGGAATATTACTTCCCACCTTTTATAAACTTTTGATAATATGTAGTGTCTCTGGATGTAGTGAGGAGTTATGAGGCTCAGTCCCATCCATTATAAAACATTGATGGTTTTAGTCCTCTATAATTAACCACAGTTGCCGTGAGTTCTTCAAGGTCACATCAAGGAGACCATTTTACAACATACTTTACCATCATCCAACTCTCAACCTTCTTTCACCACCTTCTGTGTCAACTTTTCTGAGTGTCAGATAATTGATATGGATGCCCCAATTAAATCTGGATATTCAACAAGTCATGCTCACAGCATATTGACATATTGATCATCACCCAGTGGAAACAGACCATGACTGGGAGTAGCTCTGATCAACAAAGATTATCTAATCCTAACTATTTAGTGCTCATTTTGACATCATGTCCATTTAGCTAATCAACATTAGAATGAGCACCCCAGTCATGGAATTTATCAGGGTTTGTAGTTAAAGGTATGGGTCTAAAACCCAATCAGGGAACAACTGGTTATTCCCCAAATCATCAGGACAGTGTTTTAGCAGAGGGTACATCTTGCCTAGCATGTTGGAACTATAGTTTATAGTGTTTGCAGCTAGGTCAGACTGCTGTTGGGTTATCTCCCATGACAGCTTGCCTTGTCCTTAAAGCGCTGTAAAAGCTTACTAGCCAGAAATCTTGAGATCAGTTCTAGCTTTGTTTCTCTATAAAGTCCACAACAGGCTTACATTGTCTAGTATAGTATGAAAAATAAAACCTAGAGACTGAAATCTTTAATCTGAGCACTAAAGGAGAGAGAGTCTCAGTCTGCTTAGTCTGAGGTAACCCAGTCTTGGTAGAAGTAAGACTTCTCTAGTGGCTTGGCTGCTTTGCTTTTCTAGTTTTTGGATTGAACCCCAGTTTCAGTCTCTGACATCTAGTGGTTTTAACTTTGCCTCTGGTCTTCATGCAATGCAAGATTTATTTATTAAAATACAAATATTGTACCACTATATTTCCCCTTTTTGTCTAAAATAAAAAAGGCTATAAATAATATAAGAAAAACTATATACAATAAGTACAATGACTATATACACTATACAGGAAATAAATATATTAACACTGCTTAGTCCATTTGCATTTGACAAATTCAGAGAAAATACTTCATATCTATTGGTGAGTCCAAATTTTTGTAGCTAATTTACTTTCTATCAAAACTTGCTTTCTGCATATGGTAAACAAGAAAGCTATAACTCTATAGTTTTCAACTACCTCAAAGACAAAAGAATGAAATAATATTAATTGAATAAGCAGGAAGTGCCAAGCAACTTTCAAAGAATGTGAGAAATGACAGAAACATTATCCTGCCTAGACAGTCTCCTTAAACTCCTCTTCAACATTGGTACATCCGTCTTCGGCCTACAGGCCTAGCATACCTGACAGACTCTGTGAAACAGGATATTCTGACTGTCTGTCCTTCTTTGTCTCAACAATGTATGACAGTCACTTTCTTTGTGTCCTGCTTGCCCAATTAGTATAAGAAATCCCACACTAGCTCAGAATTGAGTATAATAGAATGTTATTTATTTAGGGGTAGACTCACAGATCTCAATCCTCTGCTGTAACAGTGATTAGCAACCAAATCCTGCAACAGAAAATGTGGCCAGATGTGTGCTTTAAATAGGCATAAATAGTATCAGAGGCCATGCCCAAGTAGGCAGGTAACTTAAGTACTGGCACTAAGAATTCCTACAGCATGCTTCTGTCTCCCAAATCCTAGTATGTCTCACCATTACTTGACCTCTGGTGTGGGAAAATTTTCTGATTTCTGTCAATTATATTTTAAATAAACGCATATTGGCCAATAGCCAGGCAGGAAGTATAGCAGGACAACCAGACAGGAAGTAGAGGTGGGTCAAGGAGAACAGGAGAATTCTGGGAAGAAGAAACCTCTTTCTGCAGTCCTGGCCAAGCCACAGAAAAAGCAAGATGTGACTGTGTTGCTAAAAAAAGATACTGAGACACGTGGCTAACATAGACAATAATAATGGGTTAATATAAGTTATAAGAGGTGATAAGAAGCCTGAGCTAATGGGCCAATCAGTTTTATAACTAATGGAGTCCTTTGTGTGATTTCTTTGGGTCTTAACAATTGCAGGAATGGGCAGGACAAAAACCTCAGACAACAGACCTCTAGTGTCTTTACATTGCCTCTGGTCTTCAGGCAAGATTTATTTATTAAAATACAAGTAATAAACCACTATAGTCTAGCTTTGGTAAGTAACCAAGAATGCCATGAGCCTTCATTGTTTTTGAACCTTCTGGGTCTTCCATGACTGACAACTTATAAGAAGTTATCCTATATTTGGCAGTGGGATTTTTGTTTAATTAGCAAATGATGCCATGATATCTCTTTTCAAACTCTTTCTCATGAAATAGACTAATATGCTTCCATATCACTTTTTACATATTTTTTCTTTAAGTTAATCTCACCAAGTCTGTGTCTCCACCCCTATTTATTTTTTCACACCCAGAATTCATATATATATCTACTTTTTAGTCACCTATCCCCTTAAGGTAACTGCCCCAACAACTCCTTTATAGTTTCCTAGCATATACATGTACTCCTAGTTAAACACATAAATCTAAAAATTTGAAAACACAATCCATATGTAAGAGGCAAATGCTGTGGTTGTCTTTCGGTGTCTGGATTGTCTCAGTATACTTTTCCAATTCTTTTTTAAATCACAGAAAATAAGTCTGTTTCTCTTTATAGCCAAATTCTGTTGTGTATATTTTCATATTATGTGTTTTATTATCTATCAGTTCATAAATATAGAAGGTTATTCTATTTCTTTGCAGTTGTGAATAAAAGCATAGAACATGGATTAGAAAGTATCTCTGTAGGAGAATATAGAATGTTTGCATAGATGGCTCATAAGGTAGGATTTTTTGAGAAGCTTGCACACTGATTTCTTCAGTAGCTGCTTTGATGTACATGCCCACCAGCAATAAATAATTGTTCCCTCTTTCTTAGCATTTTGACCATTGTTTGTTATAATTTGATTTCTTTATAAAAAGAATTATGGCAGGTAAAATACAATGTAAAGGAGATTTTTAATGTACATTTCCCTGATTGACAGATATAGCAAACAATTTTTAAAATATTTATGGAGATCCAAATTGATAAGTGGGTTGTCGTATTTGTTTAATGAATTTTCTGCTTCCTAGCTGTGTTTATCCACTACTTAAAAATAGAAAGATGGAATCCTGGCTTGTTGAAAAGACAGAGTAATAGTTATGTGTGTGATCATGTGTATTTAATAACATGCCAGTGTCTTATAATATATAAGGAACTTATACATTATCAATAATTTTCATCAATTAATACAACCAGGATTTTAAAGTTAAATGCATGCCAATTTTTAATTGGTTCATTAATCAGAGACACTGATGGAATGGGAAAAGTGATTCACAATGCTTTATAGTAGCTAAACATTTGTAGTGAATTTAAAAAGAAAGTCTGGAGGTTTGCCTCTCCCAGTCCAAAGCACAGAGGCACTGAGTAAAAGTACAAAGCTATGAACCTACTGAAGGCTGTTGCTCTTTTTGGTTATTGTGACTTACAGTCTCTAAATGTCTTATGTCTACATCAGAAAAGAAGCAATGGGAAAACAGAATAAAACTCAGGTTCCAGGAAGGACTGAACCTACATTTCATCTGCAAGGATTCGAACTCCAGCAATATTGTGACTGTTAGAGCAAGTTACATGTTCCTGTCTTGGTCTCAAAGAAAGAAAAGCAACAGAAGGATCTGGAGAACTGGAGGCCCAGCTGTCTTCTGAAGAAGAAAGGCAGTGTGGCAGAACACCAACAGTGATCATTGCTACAGGATTCATTCAAGGTCATTGTGATAAACATTGTTTATTTGCTTAAGTTGTACTCAGCTGGGGCCAAAGTAGTCTATATTTGGTGTTAGTATACTATTTCTGCCAACTGTAGACTCTATATTTACAAATAGAAATTTGAAATAGTAGATACCATCCTAATTGCATAAATAGGCATAAGCTCTATGAGTGCTACAAACAGAATGTGAGGGTTGGCCAGACAAACTAGAACTGCAAAGTCCAAGGCACTGAACAGGGTCCAACCAACCCTAGGCTTCACGTGGAAAGAAGAAGGACAAAAGGCAGCCTTACAAATTTAGAAACCACACAGTGTGATGACCTAAGCACAAGTATGAACTAAATGCACAGTGAAGGCGCTGTCACCAAGGCACACTCAGGGATAGATTAGAAGACACATTGATTTACCTTCACAGAGACTGGAACCTTGATAGAGTGGGGATGTTTATTCTTGGGCCTAAGTGACTGTTAACGTAGCAGCCTCACTCGGTCACTGGATGTGAGTTGCTGATACACCATATATCGCCTTCTAATTGAGATCTGCAATCGTCCTCCTTCACATGCTTAACATGGGACAGATTAATACACCACAGACTCCATGGGTTAGATAGGCATGTAAAGTTATTCTTATATTGTAGATATTGTAGGAAAATCTATCCTGAGTTAGTCTGTTAATTGGCCCAATTTTCCAGTTCATTTCATGAGCAGCAAGCAGGCCCCTTTGAAAGCACACTGTTTGAATCAGCTTTGGAGAAGTTTTCCCCAAACACACTAGAATTCAAAATCAGTAACCATCATGAGGTGTGAAATTATAGCAGTTGCAGCTTTATGGAAGTCTGAGATTTCATCAATTCTTGCTAGATAATATAGAAATATGCAATTTCTATACCAGATCAGTCCTGGGATATAGTATTCTAATTTTGGGGGGGGGTTATAACTTTTGTGAACTACCTCATTTTGTCTTTTTAGGTTGAAGGACACTCATCTATGCATTTCTAGAATTCTAGATATTGCCACCAGGAAGATGATAATGAATGTGTAAGTTTATGTTGGAAATATAATAAACATGTATGTGTGTTTATGATATTAACATGTATCTATAAATTAGCTCTGCATACATATGTATATTGTATAAAGGATTAATTAAGGAAATGATAGTTGTAGACAATCGAGATATAAAATTGAAACTGAGAAAAAATAACCATTAGTGTGATAATTAGTTAACAAATTAGTACTGAAGAGAGAATGAGAATGTTATCTTTTTCCTTATTCAATATTCTTTTTGACTGACATTTTGCTTACCTAGAGACTATTTTAAGCAGTATTTTAAATAATAGGAGGAAAACAAAAAGGAACAAGCAAATATATAGAATATTAAGAAAATGAAAGCAAAAAGTCTTTTGACTAAATCATGGGTTTTATATTATTTGTTTTGTTCTGTTTCATTTTTGAGAACTTGTTTCATATATTCCCAAAATAGTCTTGAAGTTATTATGTAGTCAATGACTTCAGTCTTTTGATCCTCTTGCCTCATCCTGCAGAATGCTGGAATTACAGGTATGCACTCCCATCTCTGTTTATGTGGTACTGGAGACTGACCCCAGGACTTTATACATACTAGGAAAGTTCTCTGAAAACAAAGCTACATCCTATCCCTTAATTACAGTATTTTCCTAGAAAATTTTAGAGGTGATTATTATATAAATGATCTGTGGAAACCAGTCCTCCACTACACTTGCTGCTATTTAATTTTTAAATTCTGGACCAAAAGTTGCAGATTTTGGAATCTTGAGCCTCACATGAACACTGTGATCATTCAGAGACCCTATGTGCCCAAATACATCCTCTTCTCTTTATTTTCCCTTACAACTCCACAGGGGATCAGAAGGAAGCAGTCTCAATCTATGAGCCAGTAAGTTAATGCCAGCTTGATGGCAAGGTGACTTAGACATCGATATGTGGGAAAGAAAACCAAATACCAAAGCAAATCAAGTTTGTTACTCTTTCCTTACAAAATAGATTATATACTTATAGATGATTGTATCAATAATTACATTCATCATTGTTGATACACAAACTGTGAAATATACAAATAGACATGAATTCAATAAGTCTATTGATGACCTGTGCAATGCCAGTATAAATGCATTTTCTAGCTTGATAGCAGATTTTAAATATTCTAAATTTTGTTCTCTGGTGAGGAGGTAACCACTGAAGAATTCTGATTTTCAAACTTATGGAAATTTTATTTTTAATATAATTTGGCATAATTTTCATTATGTGGTTTCTCAAGTGGTGAATGATTTCATTCAACTGGAAGTCTTCCAAAGTAAAGACTAAAGAATGCATTCATTTAAACTAATGTATAAGTGAAAAAATATTATCATATATGTAGTCTAAGACTACACAGTATCCACATCTGGACACCTATTCAGGTTTTCAATGGAGAGAATGTGACCAAGTAGACCAATATCCCATCCTAAGTGGAAATTTGAATAAGGAAATACATCATAGATGCTGAAACACCTACCATGGAGGTAAGTGTCCAATGGATCATTCTTAATGGTCTCTAGAGTCAACTCCATCATGTGGTAATGGGATTTATATGAATATTTTATCTCTGTATGCAGCTGAAAATGATTGTCCTTGGTGGCGAAATTCCACTTGAGCATTTCACTATCTACCAAGCGACTGACAATGGAAAACTCAGGAGTTGGTGAGTGGCAGGGAAGAAGAGTTCACTCATCATGTGGTGATTCCACGCCATGAGGCAAACAAGCAGACCCACTTCTCTCCTGGTTTTATGTAACTATCGTGTGTTAGAAGCAACAGAAGGACATTTTGTGAACAAACATTGTCTATATTTCATATTTTCTTCTTCTTCTTTCAATGTTTCCCCCATTACTCCTATCATTATTTCAGAAGAAATAAATTGCTAAATTAAAACTTTTTAATCATTTCTCTAGCTGAATTCCAGGGTATTTAGCCTGTTGTTTCATATTTGTAAAGGCCACAGTTTATGAATCAAGACTTGGCAAATGTTTGTTTTCAGTTTAGCTCCAAGTCCAAAATATGGTATGTTATTTGTGATTAATACTGCATCTATGTTTAGAGAAATCATCTTTCTACCATTTAGAAATTCAGGGATAACCCTCAAAGAGGAAAAATAAACAGGAAAAGCCACTGCTGAGTGTCTTTTTATTATTTTTTATTTTACTTTTGAGATAATATTCCTAGAGCTCATCTCACTTGTCCCTGATGAATTATATCTTATAATTTAAGTTTGGACATAGTTTGCATAGCCCTTGAGCCACTGAAATAGCTGTATGATGCTATCTCAAGATGCCATAAGCAAACTAAACCTATATAGACATTTACATGTACATCAAGTTGAGGAATGCATGTAAATGCTGCCAGGCAGCCTGCAGAGTAGATTAAGGATGTTTGTTTTCAGGATGTTAATATCTTCAAAATGTAATTGGCAAGCATAAGGCAGTAGCATGGGAGGATGCTGGGTTTATGCACAATTGCACACATTGATTCATTAACAATATGTGAGGCTTAAGTTGGCATGGTATTCAGGCAAAGCTTAACTGTGTCAGTATGATCAGATCTCATATATATTGCCAACACTATTTCCTGTGACTTTGGCTGTGAACCATGTAAAGATGATTAAACAGCAAAGAACATGGAATGATTGCTATTATATTTCAAAAGAAATAATAACAATGGGACCTAAGTAACTAACAATTGTACAGTAGTCAATGATAAACTGAACTCATCTTTGTTATAGAAAAATAAAATTAGTAAATTTTGATGTAACTAGTAAAATTTTGATTGCCTATTCAATAAAGTATACAATCAGGATCATTCAATTTTCAATGTAATCATATATTTTTTGTCTAACATATTTATTTGGTTTATGAATATCAAGTTTTCTTCCCATATTAAATTTACTTAGATTACTTGTAAATGTTGAGCTTATACTCTATGACATTTATGATCTTTGTAATAGACACAAGTTATAGATGCTATGATATCAGGATTATTTTTTCAAAACTACGTTAGTGATTGGAAAAATATGTAAAGGTCTAGACAAAGTAAGATTGGCCTGGAACTGATTTTTGTTGAAATTATATAGAGCATAATTTTAGAGTCCCAATTATTAATATACTACTTCAGAGACCTAATGATTATTTTCAACAAATTTCCATAATTAATTCAACATGGTTTAAGGAAAACTTTGTTACTGGTATAAGTCCTATGAACTTAAAACTCACATGAGAATTGACAAAACTGTCCTATGATCTTGGAGAGTTAATCCCACATTATGAAGTTTGTTTGTTTGTTTTTCATTAGTTTGTTTGCCATGTAAGAGAAAAATTAATTTATTTTTTTTTAATTCTTATTTTTCTAAAACTGTTTGCTATCCTTTTCCTTTTCAGTTGTTCCTACTTTCTGCTCCCTATTGTTCTCCTTCTCTTCCCCTCCATTCGCAAATTACAATTAGAATTTTTAATACATTTTATTTCCAGAGCTATGCCAGGAGCCCAGTCTCCTATACAACTAGAAAAAGAATCCCTCCTCTATTTTGCGTTAAAGGTCACTTGTGTGATAATGCTACAAATGTAGACAAATATGCAGATGATATTATACCAAAGGGAAATAAGATTCCAATTTTCTTCATAGTTTCTTACAGTGTTACAGAAAACAAAATTTTCAAATAGGAAAATGGACAAAGATGACACAAATGTTGTAATTTTGTAACAAATGTGAAGATCAAGTGAATGAAACTTTGGGTCAAATCCTATGCCTGCTATTCCTGGAAGTATGAACACGGCTCTGTAGCTCAAACTCTCTGAACACAATTTCCTTAAAAGGAAATTGGAAAATGCATCCCTCATTTATAAATTGTCTTAAGAACTAAATTGAACGTAAAAAATGTAAGTAAAGGATCGAGGATTTGCCTAATAGTTAAATATTAATTTGTCATTAAATATTAATTCATTTCCATCTTCAAACCATTCCTAATTATAGCCAATATAGAACAAGATCTTTAAAAATTAATGGTGTTAAATGCTGAATTTCCTGGATTCTGGAAGACAAGCTGAATGTCTTCCACCTTTTTTTTTTCTTCTGTCCTTCAAACCATCTAGAGGATGCAATTCTCCTTCTAAGGTGCATAACAGGGAGCTCCAGAATCCTGAAGCCGTAGTTTCCTCAAGCTGTGAAATTGTTAAGAGAATCGGGTAGCAGTATAAAATAATAACATGACTACACATAACCAGCAGACTGGACCTAGCCATGAAAAAAGTAGGAGGAGAGAGAGAGAGAGAGAGAGAGAGAGAGAGAGAGAGAGAGAGAGA
>LOEQ01006339.1:645-46552 GCA_001685075.1 Bramus lutescens | reverse complement strand
GAGCTGAAATAGAGTTATAAGGAGAATGAATAGCTAGATTAAGTAGTTGGAAGCTAGTGAATAGGAAGCAGTTTAGGGTAAGGGTGGAGGTGAGAAGAAATAGGAAACTACCATGAACTGTGAATTGTGTAACAAGTTCTTGTGATACTGAAGATGCCTGGAGGCCAGCATGCTCTTTGTTCTGTACCAGATATAGCCATTTGTCCCATCTGCCTTTTAGAATGTGGGAAAATGTGGTTTCCATTGGACCTGACAGTAGAATTGGGTGAAAGAAAAACCTCGGGTCAGAACCTCGCATAATGTTTGCTTAATACCACATTTGGTAAAAAAAAAAAAGTAGAAAATCACAAAAAAAAAGACTTGCAGGATATATCAGTGAATACGAATGGCATGCAAATTCAGAAACCCACATAGTCTTGGTAGTTCAGCTGACATGACTGACTTTGATTAGCACATGTATGAAGTGGGTCTAGTCATATTTATTCTGACTACATGGAGGGGCTGATGAGGCAGTACATTTGTTTTTCAAATTCACTTCAGTTTGAAATAAATTTATACCAGGACACAGCATACAATCTTAACACATTTGACTATGCCCTTATGATAAACTTAGACTTCTTAAGAAAAGGTTATGAATTTAAACATATAAAAAGAAACAAAATAGAAAACCCCAAGTAGTTTCTTAAATGACCCAAGAGTTGAAACAAGAAACATGTCTACTGAGAGTTTCACAGTAAATCTCTACCTCTAATATACTTAGTTATGGATAAAATATATCTTCTTCCTTGAATTGTAGAATTTGAAAAAGATTGGTGAGCAATGCACAGTAAGGAAGGGATAGCCAGTGAGATTACTAATAATGACGTACTATGTTCAATTTGAAAAATGTGACCTTTAGATCTCAGAATTTGTTTGGAACTTAAAAATAATCAGATGAGAGGATATTTACAATAGCAATAGTCCATGGGAAGTATATAATCTTTCTCGAAACAGTGTGGCATCATGTTTAATAAAACATTTTCTTTTTAAATTTGTCAATATTAATTAATAGGATTTGAACTTTCTTTAGAAAGATGCAAAAAAACTGGTCCTAATTAAAAGAGTACATAATTTTTACAAAAATTTAAATAGATTTGGTTTTATTATATGGATTTTACTGTTTTCAGGTAACCAGCGAGTGCACTTAGAATATTTATTCAATGTAATTCTAAAAAGCCTTGCTGAATACCAGGCATGGCTGCCTTGCCTCTGCAAGCTCAGACCCCCCACTTCTCTCCCCACACCTGAGCAGGAATGGGGGTTTTGTAAAAGCTTACTTCTGCTTTATGTCTATAGAATATATTGTCCCACTATGAGCTCAGCCTCAGTGACTTTGGATGGATGTTAAGTTCCCAGGCAAAAATCTGAAAATAAGTGTCTCAAGCATGTTTTCCTCCATACTTCTCTTTCTTCACATGAGAATGGAATCCTACCTAGACCGCAAGCCTGCTTTGAAACAAAACTGGCATTCTGTCACAGGCTGACCAAATGAAGTACCTCTGCCTGGCACTGCATGCTAATTATATTATCTTTCATGCTCTATGTCTACTGTTAAGACCGAGCAAAAAGTAGACTTACTGAGCCTCTGAGTTTGTCAGGCTATTTGATGGGAAAGGGGAAGAATTTGATGTTGTTATTAGGCCTTGAGTTAATCTGAAAGGGAACTGATCAGTATCCTTTGTGCCTGGGTATATTGATGCATAGCAAGCAGTTAATGGGGAAGTGACAAGCATTGATTAATGGGATTGGAGGGGTTAGAAACAGAATAAGGGTCAACTCAAGTCTTTCAGAGATAACCACAGAGGCATTTCAGAGATGCACAAACAAAAGGTGATAAAAGTTCTAAATGTAGCACTGGATAAACCAAAGACTTAAAAATAATTGCACATGTATGGGCTGAAATAACAAAGGGAATATCTAAGAAATATTGTTGAAAGCACATTGTCCCTAAGAACTCATATTTGGTTCATAATAAACAGACAAAGCTAACCACAGCTCTATGGTAGTTACACTTTGTACTTAAGGCAACTACAGGCATTCTGACTTGGAGATGATGGATCCATTTCTGCATAGGAATGTAGTAAACAAAGCTCAGACTGCTACAGAATCTTTGATCTCATAGAAGTAAAACACGGAAGGGACACATCTGTATCTCTGAATAGAGCCTCTAGTTGTTCAAAGCCCTGGACATCTGCCTAGCAGGACAAATAGACAGTGTCCTCCTCACTCAGAGATCCTTTGCCTAACACATTTCCCTTTAACAGTAATACGAAGCATTCAATTTCTTTCATACTACCTTGGAAAACAGAGGAAGTAATGTAATTGTGTCCAGTCAGCCTCTTAGAATCTTATATAGAATCTGCTTGGAACATAGCTTGATTTTGTAATAAAGCTATTTCCCAAACTTTAAACTCAGTATTATTCCCACGCTACTCTTCTACCCAAGGACTTGAAGGTTTCAATTTATAAATTGAGCTGTTCACGGACGAGACTCAGAATGTATCTACATGGAAGTGAAAACTGATACCATGAGCAGTAAAAAGTGGGAAAAGGAAGCTCTTTTTGACAAAAGTCCTTGTCAAACTTAAAAGTAAACAATAATGTGGTCTGTGTGGATGTACTCAGAATTCTAGAGATACAGACCGAGTCCCTAGTTTGTTTTCAGCCTGCATTGTGCAAGAGACTATCTCACACACACACACACAAAAAAAAAACAAGAATGAGATAGAGGGGGGAGATGGAGGGAGGGAAGGACAAATGAAGGGAAGGAGAGAGTGAGAGAAGGAAGAAGAGAGGAAGGGAGGAAGGAAGGAAAGAAGGAAGGGAGGGAGGGAGGGAGGAAGAGAGGGAGGGAGGGAGGAAGGGAGGAAGGAGAGAGGAAGGGAGGAAGGAAGGAAAGAAGGAAGGGAGGAAGAAATGGAGGAAGGGAGGAAAGGAAAATAAAGAATGTCTCAAAGTGAGACAAATCCCCTCAAGTCTTTCATACTTCCACTGGAGTGTTTATGCTGCTTAGATATTGCTATTTAATATTATATTATCTCTGAGTATAGTATTTTATTTAGAGAATAGATGATAAGAAGAACTTTGAATAGTCAGAAAGTCAAATTCACATTGATAACAGTAAAGCAAATTACTACTTGGTAGACAGATAAGCAACACAATGATAATTTAAATATGGTTTGCTGAAATGAAAAATCATATCATTTTTAAGGTTGTCAGTATCCTACTAGAAGATAGAATGAAGTAAATATTACTTTTCAAGGCTTAGCTGAGTTATTTGGAAACAAGAGAAGTGAATAAAATATGACCACAATTTTCAATTCCACTTACTTGATGTGAGAGACAAGAAATACGAATGCATCAAATGGAAAGGCTATTTCTTGGAAACTTTACCACTAATAGGATCATCGCACTTGTAGAAAAATGTACTTAAAATTCAATTCAGCAGTACTCTGTTATGAACCCTTTAAGTCAAGGATCTTTTAGCACAAATGGCATCCCTGATTTCGCACACCAAGGGACTGGGGCACGTGGAGACATTCTGAGGTCCAAGAAGGTGGTGAGACTGCTTACCCTTTGAGGCTGACTTTATGGGACCCAGTAGAATGGAGAAATCTGTTTAAAAGCAGTTTGGTAGACAAATAAATGGCTCATCAGCTAGAAGTGCTTGCCTTAAGCCTGACAACCTGAATTTTATCCCCAGGACCAATAGAGAGGAAGGAAAAAACTAACTACCAAAAATTGTCCTCTGGCACCCACACATGCACCATGGCAAGTGAGCACACACACACACACACACACAGAGAGAGAGAGAGAGAGACAGAGAGACAGAGAGACAGAGAGACAGAGAGAGAGAGAGACAGAGAGAAGATGGAGAGAAAGAAGGAAAGAGGAAGAGAAAGTAATGAAATATACATAATTTGTCTTCTGTTAGAATGACAGGCTCCAAAGCTACAGAGAAACCCTGTCTCAAAAAAAGAAAGAGAGAGAGAGAGAGAGAGAGAGAGAGANAGAGAGAGAGAGACAGAGAGAAGATGGAGAGAAAGAAGGAAAGAGGAAGAGAAAGTAATGAAATATACATAATTTGTCTTCTGTTAGAATGACAGGCTCCAAAGCTACAGAGAAACCCTGTCTCAAAAAAAGAAAGAGAGAGAGAGAGAGAGAGAGAGAGAGAGGGAAGTGGAGGGGAGGAGAGGGAATCTGGGCAGAGGGGTGAGTTAAGAGGGAACAGGGAGGAGGAGTGAAGAAAGGGGAAATTGTGATTGGGATGCATTGTATGAGAGAAGAAGGAATTTTTAACAAGAAACAACAACAGCAAAAGAATGATGGCAACACATAAATACAGACTGAAATGTTCTGTCTGTAGCTCTTCTTCACTGATCCATGACAATCTCTGCGCTAACAACTGAGATTTTATAAAGATATTTTACATAATTCTAGATTTTGCAAGAAAGTTTGTCTAAAGAAAGTTAAACAAATATGTAGAATTGAAACTGTAGACAAGTACCCCAACCATTAGTTCAATGCTGTGCAGGAAAAGCTGTGAGGATTCTCAGTTCCATAGAAACTGGGCAGTAGTGGCGCATGCCTGTAATCCCAGCACTAGAGGAATATAAAACAGGAGGAGACAACTCTCAGACACAGTCTCATTCTGAGATTCCTGGAGACAGGATTGCTATTTCAGACTGAGGCAGAGGTAATAACGGCAAGCTGTTTTGCTTTTCTGACCTTCGGGTTGAAGCCCAATTTCTGTTTCTAGGTTTTTATTAATCATACTACAATCTGAATCTGATTTCAATTTCTGACCTCCAAGACCAGCTGAATGATATTAGAGAATTTCTTTTGTGTTATATGAGGGAACTGAAAAGGAAAATAATGCACAAATAATTAGTAAATATGAGTTTCTTTGATCATGGAAAAACTGTAATTTTTTTCTTTTATCAGAATGAAGTATGGTAAAGCATAGTATTAGATAGCAAATAAAACCTGCCATAGAGCCTTGCAAAATGACTCCTTTTCCTTTACTCTCTTCTGTTATCTCTTCTTTTCAAATACGTGGAAAAGTCCATGAGTGTATCCATGTGGTTGAATGTAGGCATGTGTCTATGTGCTTTTCTATGTGGAAGCCAGAGGCCAGCATCAAGTGCATTTTTCAATTTTCTCCATATTATTTTTTGAGACAGTCACCCACTGAACCCTGAGTTTGCTAAGTGGCTGAACTGGCTGGAGCCACAAGGATGCTCCTCTCTCTTCATCCGTAGTGCTGGAATTACAGGCTCACGTCATTGCACCTGGATTCTTATATCAATATTGGAGATCAGAACTCAGTGCTTGAAAAGAAAGCTCATTATCAACTGAACCATCACCTCAACTCCCTAGTGGTGTCAGTGGATGAAAGGTTGGGAGCTGTGAGTTGCTAGTTTATTCAAATAAAAAGATTAGCTGGTTCAAACTCATTTATTTATCCACAAATCTAAAGGGCAGGGTAGATCCGAAAATCCATAGCTCAGCCTTAGAATACCTTCCTACTATGAATGAAGCTCCAGAGTTAACCCCCAGGTGGTACGATTGCACAAAACTCTAAGATATACAAATTCTTAATTCACTAAGACACCAAAAAAGATTTTTATGTGTGCGTCCACTTGAATTATGGTTATTGGTTTCATGTATTAGGTATTTGCTAGATAGAGAGAGAGTATCACAACTTCAGATTGTATTAAACCTTGATGTTTATATGAAGATGAATTTGAGCTTCTGATCCTCCTGTTTCTACCTCCCAGAGGCTGGGATTACAAGCATGTACCATCATACCCTCACTATACAGAGTTGTGTCTCATGCGTGCTAAGCAATCTACCAACTGAGCTACATCTCTCCAGTCCTATGTTTTTTGTTTTACTTCTTTTTAACTGGCACTCATGTTTACTATTAGAAAATAATTTTGTAATGTTGTTCTAGACAGGATTTATTGGTAACTCTTTTTCAGTCTTATCCAAGACTCTCCCTCCCTAGATCTTTATCTTTAGCTCCCAGTTAATAGAATCCAGCCTTAGGAGACACATCACAGGTATTATAGCCTGGAGATCTCTATGCCACCAGTCAGAGACCACATGAGATTCTAAGCTTTCGAGCTATAGAACCCACCTTCATGGCCACATGTACTTTATACAAGAATTTTAAAGTAGTTACAACTTAAGCTTTATTTTGCTCCTCGAATTAGAGTGATGGTTGCCTGGAATCCTGGAATGGGAATGACTTTTGTCTAGAAATTTTTCCCTGAATTGTGCTGTGTTTAAAAACGCTGACAAAGAACCACCTGGCATCAGCCTCCCCAAGTCTGATCGAGGTTGATGAAGTCTTCTGACGCGAGTTTCTATTTTCACCTCTTTAGGGTTCACTGCCAACATTGACAGCTGTAGGGTCTTTCTCACCTTTCACCTCTTATTTCAGTGCGTGTGCATATGTATGTGTTTTTGCCAGCAAGTTCAGTTATGGTTGTCTACTCTTGCTCTTGGATTTCCATTAGAATTCATAGAAATCCAATGGCTCTCCACGCTAGAACCGCCTAAGAGACTGATGTAGAAGTTTAGCAGGGAAGGAGAAGGAGTTCGTGACAGCTTTGTGACTACCAAATTGGAAGCTGTGCCTGAGGAGAGTAGCACAGTAGGCTTCTAAATAAAACCTAATAGAATAAAGGGTTATTTATTGTCCCAATCTCAGGAGTTCTTAACATCCCTGGCTCTCCCATCACAAGGGCTTAGGCCATCTCTCCTATGCAGTTATGCTCAGCTGCTTCCTTGGTCTTTCAATTGCAAAAATTTTTCTGAAGTGCTATTTCTGACTATAGAGTGTTTCTTCATACATAAATTTAGTACTGATAAGTTTAGAACCATATGCTTATATACTGTATAACAGAGGTCATAACATTGAACATGTGAGAAAATATAACAGTGAGCAGAAAGTTAAAGAAAGTTGGCAGGGGAAAAATGCCCACAATTTAAAACATCTAGCTACTAGCCCTAGCTATTACCTGAGATGTGATGAAATCCTATGGGATTCTTGTACTAAATGGGTGTGTAGATAACACCAGCATTTTCAGGTGGATGAAAGTCAAGAGAACTATGACTGACTGTAGGTGACAGATTTCAGAATTTTATCTGGGAGAAAAAAAACAAAGAGCCCTTAATAGCTACTGAAGAAACAAAAATACCCAGACACAAACTTCTACTGTACATAACAAAAAACTCCAAGTGGACTCGAATGAAATAGTTAAAATTAAGAAGGTCATCATATCTGGGGCAAAATTCAAATGATCTTATCTTTGTTATAGTAAAAAGAAAAGACTGTCAGTTTGAAAACTTATGTGGTATTACAGTGTTAAAAACTAAAATTTTAATTAAAACAAGCTAGTAAGTTTATTTGATAAATTATCTCACTTTGTTTGATAAGTTTCAAAAATTGTCCTATCCATATACTTTCTGATAATAAAGATAATAAGGGTACTTTACCCTTAAGAGAGTTAATTGATTAACAAGATCGGATAAATGAGCCAATGAAATTGTCATACTTGCACATTTTAAGACAAGTATGTTGCAGTATATTTGATTGCACTGTGACACTCTAAGACTATTAATAAAGTTAACCTTGAATCAGGGGGTAGTGACAGCGACTAGCTGATGGGAAGTAGCCATAGAGAAGTCAGGAACTTGGATAGAGAAGATAAAAAGGAAAGGAATGGCAGGACTAGAGTTTCGTGCTTCTTTTGGTTAGGGGGATGTTTGGGGACATACTTTGCTGTGTCTCTAGACAAACAAAAAAAACATGGTTAGCTGGTTGCTTCTTGGCTTCTCTGATCTAGCATGTTTTCTCTCCAACAAATGATTTTTAAGTCATTGTTGGTAAATAGGGTGGGATGATAGAGATTTAGTTTAAACCTACATGTTGCAAACACACCCAAAAGACCCTACAGGCTGTGGTCGGAGAGGCCAGCAGGGCACTGAATGATGGAGGGGAGCATGAGACTGTAGACAATAATTAAAATAGCAATAGATTCATGTGTAGCAACTATGCTGATAGAAAAACAACACAAGTGTCTTGGAGGTGAGCAGAAACATAGACTGAAGAACCTTGACCGGTGAATTAAAACTGTGCAATTGAGTGAATGAAAAAACCTAAGTGAGAGGCTAGGATGATGACTAGGTCATCAACTACATGATGTCAAAACAATGAGGACCCAAGTTCAAGCCCCAAAAACTCACATTAAAAAACTTGGCATTTTTTGTGCACCTATAACACGAGGGCTTTGGGATGGGGAAGAAGCAGCTCTGTAAATGCACCTGCACAAACATGCGTTTATGAACATATACACACTAAAGAAAAACTAAATGGAAAACAACCTTCAAGAAGACGGTGCCCCAATCTTAATGCAAATATAGACATTAACCAAAAGCAGGAAGGACAAAGGAAGAGACAAAAATTTAAGAAAAATATATTAAATTATATTGAGATAGCTTTATTCTAAAATCATCTCATGTTTTGGGACATATATTAAACACAGTAACTAGAGTTAATTCAAATTGAATTTCATACTGAGAGTGGAAGAGGAAAACATCAGACCTCAGCTTCCAGACAAAAGGATATTACTGTTAAGCTGGAAAATTCTTGGGATTCATTCCAATCATTCTGTAGAAGACCTAATTGCTTCTGGTGTTCACAAAATGAGAGGCAAAAAGAGAGAGAGAGAGAGAAATTGAAAAGACAGAATGCATAAGGCTACTATGCAAATAAAACACTTGATATCCTGTGCTCAATATTATAATAGCGGGTGTTTTACATCTAACAAGAAGAACCATAAAATCACAACTTTCCAAATATGGTTACTTCATGATTTATGGTATAGATGTAAATATTAAACATATGCTAAGCAGAGAGTTTAATTATTTATATTTTAGTGTGAAGTTATCTCTGCAAAGAAATATAAACCAAGATGACACAAGAAATGTTTCAACAAAAACTAGGGCAGCACACATAATAAACAAAGGACCAAACTGGTGTTTTAATTTATTATTTCTGTGAAATTTTAATTTAAATAAACTTGAGCAAATAAACTTCGAAACTCTGAATTAAGTAGGACTGGTTTTTTTCTTAAATATTTTCATTTATCCTTTGAGAATTTCTTACATTGTATGTATTTTGAGTCTATTCACTCCCCCACCCCAACCATAGTTACCATAATAACTTTTTACCTTCTCACCCAACCTTGAGATAATTCCTGCCTTTTACTTTCTTCATCAAGTACAATCAATATTGCTTAGTTCTGCTTGGAACTGGGGCTTATTCTGTTGTATGGCCACCATACCAAGGTGTCACATCATTGATGACTCTCTCCCTAAAACTATCAAATGTCAATAGATTCTAGGCTAATGTTGGGATTCTGGGTCCACTTCCAACCATTTATGCTGGGATTTTTTCTGACTAGAGCTTGGGCAGTTCTTATGTATGTTGTCATAGCTGCTGTTTTTGGTGCTTTAATGTATTAATACATATGGAGCCCAGTAAGAGGAGAGATGACAATTTGTTGAATGCACCAATTAATTTAAACAGAATTGCCACTTATAATAGAGTAGCCTGTGGATTGTTGTTTGAGAAATACACTGGGGAACATCACATCAGGATGAACTAAGAGGCTCTAGTGATGTAGCTGAGTGGATTGACTGCTTGCCTAGCTTGAAAAACCCTTAGGTTTAATTCCAATGCTGCATAAAGATGGAGCCTTGATGCACTGAAGAAGAAGGGCATACACTGAGGAAGAAGAAGCAGGGGGATGAGAAGTCAATGGTTATCCTTCTCTACATAGTGAGTTCAAGTCTAGCCTGGGATACATAAGACACTATATCAAAATGTGAACAAAAAGTTTAACAGAGAAATAAAGCTTTACAATTTAGGGGAAGGAAGAATGATTAAAAGATACTGTGTGGTTCTTTATAATTAAAATTTTAGAATACTTATTTTGTCAAATGCTTTGTATTGGAGTGTTCACTTAATGTGTCTTGGGCCAGTGTAGTCAACCCTATAAAACCAAAGAATCCATTTGACGTTAATACCTTGAGAAAAAGACTGCCTCTTACATTGTTCTAATTTATTCAGTTTTTATGTTTATGTGGTTTATTTTTTGTTGTTGCTGTTGTTGTTCTAAGTGGTACAGATTTCAATCAAATGAAAGTTTACATGACCACAAAGATGATGTATAAATCATGAGATTATAGCCTAACAATGTCCCAATACTGGGCTAAACTGCATATGCAGTATGTAAAAACATATTAATTAGCATCAAGCATACAAACTCTATAATCCAGTTTTTCACAGTAACCATGACTTAAAGAAAGGGGTACCTTTTGAGAAGGGAAAGATACCCACTGCTAACTGTCATTAAGTAGAAAAATATCACAAATATCTCAAAAGTATATTTTTGGGCAGTAATTCAGTTGCTTACAAAAATTCCATGTAAAACAACAAAATAAACAGAAACTGGCAAACAAATCTTTGCTCTACATCTGCAGGCCCAGCCATGTTGTCAGCTATAATGTATTTTAATGATATGGAACTCAAGGGACAAACAGAATGTGAGTTTTTCCAAGAATAAGGACTTAAAAGCTAGTTCGGGGGCCTTGGTGCTATCATCTTGGATTCACAGACATGCCTTCAGGTATGCATAGTCAACTGTCTTGTGTAAAAGGCCAATTGTTTCACAGTCTACCACAAATCATAGAGACATTACTCAGCAACATCCACATCCAGTCCCTAGGAACAAATGTTTGATAATTATCTCTGTGCATAGTTACAACCCATATTACTCTATAAAAATATGTCTGAAGCGTAATTTGTGAAATATCTCCTCAGTGAATTTGTCTCAACTCTGGCTTATCACGAATGCTAGAACAGGCCTCTTCCACTAAGCTAAACCTCCAGGCTACAAAACATTCTAAAAATATATTGTGAAATTGTCTGCTTTAAAATCTAACCAAAGAATATGTTTACTGAAAAAGAAATAGAGTGTTAAAGACAACAATCTCTTTTCTGGCCTTTAATTATGTAAAGTAGAATACTTGTGTGTGTTCATGGTTGATCAACATCGGGGCATCAAGCTAGTACTTTTGTCAAAGTAGTTTAAAAACATGAGGGAAGAAACATCAACATGAAGCTAATAGGTGTTTTACTGCTGAAATATAAAGTTTAAAGAGTTAGTTGGTATATTTTGTTTTAGGTTTTAAATATTTCCTATTGTGCACTCTGAAATGTCCAATGAGTTGGTAAATGAATTAATAGATGGATCATTGGCAAAGGGAAAAGTCCCAGATACCATGTTTAATCTGGTGATGTAATAAATTTATCTCTTTATTAAAAGGCAAATGGTGACTTGTTTATTCCCCTTACACCCCCCCTTTCTCCTCAGTATGCAAACACCTGCTAGGAATACATATAGTCTAGAAACAAAATTGTCAAAATGCTTTCCACAAAAGCTACTAAAGGCCAATATTAACCAAATCAACTGTTTCATGCCTTCTTTATTGATGCCTTTTAAGTGTGAAAGAAAAATAGCACCAAAACTTCCAGATGTCAGTTGAGTTTACCTCCAGCAAGTTTGCCCATGTCTTATAGATCATTACCAAAATACCCAATGCTAAACCATTCTATAAATTCTGTTGAACAAGAATGTTTCTCAGATTGTTGTTTGATTGCTGTTATTTTTCCATATTTTTAAATGTGTTTCTACGTGGTATGTATACATGAACATTCAGAAGCCCAAGGCTGACTGTCTTCATTAGGGTTTCTATTGCTGTGAAGAGACACCATGACTATGGTAATTCTTACCAAGAAAACATTAGATTGGGCTGGCTCACTTGCAGTTCAGACATTTAGTCAATTATCATGATGTTGGGACATGACAGCATGCAGGCAGGCATGGTGTTAGAGAAGAAGCTGAAAAACAAGAGAATATCTTTCAGGCAAAAGAAGTGATTTGTCTCGCTGCATAAGGTGTAAACATATACTAGAGTTCAAATCCTGCTTCTGCAGTGACACACTTTGTCCAACAAGACCATACCTACCCCATCAAGGCGACACCTCCTAATAGTGCCAATCCCTTTGGAGACCATTTCCTTTCAAACTATCATACTGCATTGGGAGCCTTTCTTGGCCACTCACTATCTTATTCATTGAGACAGGGTCTCTCAGTTGAATCCAGAGCTCCCTGATATGGCTCTTTTAGCTAGCTTGCTAGTTTCTAGACCCCCTTTCCTCCTCTGGACACTCAAGTGTGTGCTAGAGACTAGAACTCCACCTCTCACACTTGTACTGAAATATCTTTACCTGCTGAGTCAACAGTAGAGCCACAGCATTGTCATTCTTAAGCAGAAATGATTGTAGTTAAGGAAGCCTTTGAGCTACAAATGATTCTATTCAAAGCTTCCTCAATTTGAAGTAATGTCTGATGTGGGATTTCCCTCTGTATGCTGTGAATATGTTTTATTACCATTGGTTGAAAAAGAAACTGATTTGACCTATGGCAGAGCAGAATAGAACTTGGTGGGAAAATTGAACAAAGATATAGAGAAACAGGGAGAGTCAAGGAGTTACCATGTAGCTACTGAAGCAGAAGGACCTGGGCCCTTACTAGTAAGCTACAGCCTTGGGGCTATACATGGATTAAAGGAGGTGGATTAATTTAAGATGTAAGAGCTAGCTAGGAATATGTCTGAGCCATTGGTCAAATACTCTTGTAACTAATATAGTTTCTGTGTGATTATTTGGGTCTGGGTGGCCGGGAATGAATGAGCAGTCTCAGAAATACAAAAAATGTCAGAGAACTAACCAATAAAAAATTACAGTATTATATGATACATTTTTAGAGTGCCACATTAAAAATAATAGCAACAGTGTATAGAGAGAGAATTTTGAAAATATACCAAAGTCCAAAATGGGTTTTTTCCAAATTGGTAACAGTAGTGAACGTTCAGACTTCTAGAGAGAAGAATAAAATTCCCCACATTGCCTGGGGCTGTCTGTAAACCACAGAATAATCATTATATTTGGGCTCCACAAAGAGTTCTTTTGAAAGAAAAATAGCTTTCTCCACAGTTGTCTTTGCCCCAGAATAATATATAGCAGATATCTATTTTAAAGTTCAAGGTCTAACTCCAGTTGTATGTCATTATCTCTTTCTACACGATTTCTTTGTGTGTCTTTTCAGTGTTTGCTTTGACTATAATAATTCCATTATGACTCATTCTGACATTATATCAAGCTGTAAGCCTTTAAACCTGTCTCATTGTAAAGGTGACTCACAAATTTGAGCAAGCTATGTGAAAACTGCATCAACATTTCCTAATATGTACATATCTGTTCTTAAAAGAAGGCAATTCTATGAACACACTAAACCTCAGTTTAGCATTTTTGAATAGCTATCTTCCCATGTCTACTGTGGATTAGGAAAGTAACAAGTTACGTCACTCAGTGTTTTACCTCTTTGTCTACCAAGTTTAAAAGTTCAATGTTACATTATTAAAAGCTGACTTTTGAGACATATTATTTAGTATTATTTATACATTTTTATATTATTTACGCATTTTTATGAGAGTAACATAAGAGCACTTACAAAAAATATTTCACATTTCATAAGTTGTATTGAATTAGAAATATTAACTTTACTAGTTATTAATTTTTAGTAAGTTTCAAGATACTTTTAAAATGAAATTCCAAAATTTTAAATTTTATTTGTAGAAAACATTTTTTGAATTTGAATTTCTATTATCTCCATTAATATAAGTTCATAATTGTTATGATATATGATATAAAGTATATATATTTAATTTTTTTCTTTATGTGATTAAATAAAATTGCAATAATCAGAGTAAAATTCAACAAAAATTTACTGATAAGGTAGTAATTTAGATGAATCCAAAACATTTGGTGACATTCTTCTCAACATGTTTGCTCACAAAATTTTTTTCATCTTCAAATTTCTGTTCAAATATAGGATTTGATTTTTATTGAAATTTTAAGGAAGAGTCTTATTAAACTTGTCTTGCCTTCTTCATTATAAATAATTAGCATCTTTTGTTGAGTTTTTAAAATAGTTTTGTATCTTTTATCCATCAAAATCCATAATATGGGCAATCAAACATGAAAGCTAAAGGTGTCAGCTCACATATGCTACATTGATATTTGCAAAAAATATTCAAATACTTGTTTCTTTTTTTCTTAATCATTTTACAAATATTTGTTACAATTGGTCTCCACTCTAACTTGTGTGCATAAAGCATATGAAACGAATATGGGTCTAAGAGAAGCTTGCTCAAGGAAACTACAAAAAAAATCTTAATTTTAAAGGCAAAGTATAACAAAAAATTTGTCAAACAAGCTCAAAAATATCAAGTATTCTCCACATATAAAATGAGAAGCAAAAAATGGCCTGACAAATGTTTACTTTCCATGGTAAAATACACAGTTTTTACACAGGCTCAAAATGTGATATAAGATTACCATATAAACACTTTTTTTATTTGCTAGTCAAAAAGCTTAATTTCAAACCGGTCCATTTTCTAGCGCTTAAAAAGTACTTAAAACTTGATCTCTTTTTAAAATGGATCTACTTTTAGCTTATAGTTTTGGATGTCTAAAGACACAGCAGGAACATGGCTCTGATGAGGACCTTTGGGTCCATCATGTAGCAAACAGCATCATGGTAAGGGACTATATGGGGAGAGACTATAAGCTGGGCTGTACTCACACTATTTGAAACAACCCTCTCTTTTCAGATCCCATCAACTCCTAGGACACAGTCTACAAGACCACCATAATCAATTAATGAGAATAAAGCTCAGTGACTCAACCTTCCCCAGAATGTCATCTCCTAAAGGATCTATAAGCCTAGCTGCCTAACACTGGAGTCCAAGCTAGCAGTGCAGGAATCTTTAAGAGACAAAAAAGAATATCAAATTCAAAATAACTCTAGATTTAATCAATTAATGATGCAGAGATACCAATGGCTTAGTTTCCTTCCTTCCTTCAATTCTTTCTTCCTTTCCTTCTTTTTTTTCTTTTCTTCTGATACAAAAACTCCTCTATCCCAAGCTGACATGGACTAACTATATATTGATTAAATATAACCTTGAATTCCTGATCACTTAGTTTCCAGCATGTTACCACACCTGGTATACATAATGCTAGTGCTTGACCCAAGGCTTTATGCCTTTTAGGCACTCTACCAATGAACTACCTCTCCAGCCCTGAATTTCCTTTTGATTATGACAGTAGAGTTTATATATGAAAACACTCTAGGAGATAAAGATTAGGGTCCTCTAATCTCAGAATTTCCCTGGATGTTTGGCAAGTTCAAGAGAGAGTTGACCGCCTGGGGCCACTGATGTAGGAGGGCCATCTGTCTATGTGTTACTTTCATTGGTTAATAAAGANATTTGTGTGTTGTTATTTAGGGGTATAAGCTAGCCATGCGGGAGCCGGGCGGGATGAAAAGCAGGCCTGCTCGCCTAATCGCTACAGGCCACCTCATGGATATGACAAGGTTTAAAAAAATAAATCCTTATGAGTTCTAAGGTAAATTAATTATTTCCTGACAGTGATAGCTATATGACTGATTCTTCCATGAATTTGTCATGACTTAGATGTAAAATTGCTAGACCACAAGTACCTTCATCATCACAACAGCAGAGAAACATGAACTTTACATTCAGGGAAGTTGAACTTGCCGAAGGACTAAGACTCAAAGTTTGGGAATATGTCGATTTCTCTCAACACATTTAAATGTCTCATGCCCAAATACAGAGAAAACTTCCTTGAGTCTTGCTTCAAGCCCTGTGAAGTCTCTAAGAGCTGCCCTCAAATAATCATGCATCTGCTTGTAATCTGTTATCAGAGACTTCCCAACAATGACTCCAGCTGACCAGCTGTGAGTCCACTAGTCCATGTTCTGGTATAGAGCATTGATTCCCTTGTCTTTTGTGATATTGTGGCAATGAAGGGAATTTCTCAGAAAACTGGCATACCATCTTCTACTAGAACTCTCGATTTTTAAGTGTCCCGAGAAAGTGATGAATCTTTCAGCACACGGCACCCCATTTCTTTAGAGCTCAAAGAAGAAAATCTTGTATATATTCCTACCTTCAAAACCACATCTCCCAACTCAGAGTGATTCTCAAATTTTAGCCTATAGAACATGACCTCACTTGTGTATGCTTTCTCTCTTTAATGTTAAAGATAGAATTAAAGAAACTATGTTTTAATTAGGGCCTATGATTCTAGAGCAGATCATCCTAAAGACACTGTACAATTTATTGAGACTATGTCAGTTTTTCTATAAGTTAGTAATCATTGAAGGAAAACTAGTAGCTTTATTCATTTTCTTTGCCTTTTTCACATGGGTTATAATGCTTGGGACCTATAGTCATATCATTTGAGCTGAATAATACATCTATCATATAATATTCTGCGTGAACTTGGCAGTAATTCTGTGTCTATTTATATATGTATGACATATATCCATTCATACAGACAGGCATTGCTGTAATAACCAAATTCATCATCGTTAGCTATTATTTCTCACAGGCACACCTATAAATGAGTAAGAATATAATAATCCACAGGGTTACAAAGAAGTCTTAAAAAGCACTGCCAATAAATTCACAATTGTGTAAGGCTCATAGAGGACAAATGGAACAGAACAGATCTACAGTACCTGAGACTTAAGAATTTTTAGAAGGTTAATTTTATATCAAACATTTAATATATGAACAACAGTTCAACCATTTCTTATATTATTAAAGCAGCAACTCTTGAACAGGATGCTGATAAATTTTAGATAAACCACTTAGAGGCATAATTACAGCCCTGCATGCACAGGGACAATTAAACTCAAACACACATACACGCACATACACACAAACACACAATTTCCTTCTGACAGATTCATGAGATAATTTGCAGAGTTATTTTGTTGTTACATCTTCCTTCACAATGGGTCAATGTCAGAAGAGCTATGGATATAGGACTCCCAGGCCAGGTAGAATCACATGGAGCTTGAAATATGAGAGGTTGGCACTAAGATTTGAGTTCATGCTTGATTTTGAATTGCACAGTCCTTTTGTATCAGTGAAGATATGACAGGGTTGTACACTTTAACCCTATATCCATTTCTTTCTCTCAGATCTTTAATTGCCACAATGGCTTAAATTCAAAGTGTAGGATCTGTAAAATAAAGCAGGTATTTTAGAAGAATGACCCAGTTTGAAGCCTGAAATATATTATCATTTCAGAGATTCAGTGACTTTAAGTCACCTAGTATTTTGCTTAGTAGACTTTGTGGGCTTTTGTTTTTTTCATACAATAAGAGTGGCATTTTAAATATATATATTTGAGACTTTATGTGGAATCTACCTGGATGTTAAGATTTTTTCCCAGTGACACTGAGTTATTCAAATGTTTAGAAATTTCTTATTATTTCCAAACAAACTCCTTTGAAAGGAAGATAACTAATATTTATTAAAAAGGATGACTGTGAATGGCACAAAATAAAAGAAAACATTGAAAATTCTACAGTTATTGCAGTAACTATCATATTCCTTAGCAAACAAACTTAGAAATTAATTATATTGCATATATTAAAAACTTATTTAGCAAACACACTAAAAGGATATAAAATTCAACTCTAGGTATACTGTTAATATATTTCATAATGAAATATTTTCTATAGATGTGCCCATTATTAATCATCAGACATCATTAATAACTCTTCTATATCAATGTCAACCAATAAAAATAAATCAGAATTTTAAGTTTTAATAGTACATAAAAATAGTAAACAGAAAGAAAGTTATGCTGAGTATAGTTACATAATGTATCAGCTAATTTTGATATTAAAACTAGCACTTTAATTTGCAATCTGTATAAAACATTATGGTTTAAATATATTGTGTTACTTTGTTCATACTACATTTTAGAAACCCAGCAGATTTTTAATACTTACAGCATATCTCAGAATTAACTGTGACTTAACAGCTCAAAGCTGTGACTGCTCTATGGAACAGCTCAAACCTAATTCATGACCATGATTCATTTTAGGTTCAGTATGAATCATCACCTTGATTAAAGCATTATAGACGTCCCCTCTGTACTTTTACATCACTCATTGCTTGCAAATGCTGACCCAAGTAATATATCTGCGTGAACGAAAGGAATAACTGAGTCATTTAGCCAATTATGACAGGAAATTCTTCTAAATGTATTGGTTGTTAGTCATTTTTAATGACATTACAAAGTGGCATTTCTCAGTTGTGTACTTCTACCAATTTAAAGACAGTGTAAGAATTCCTCCCCAAGGCTAGTTTGAAAATCCTATTGTGCATTGTGTTTTTTTAGTATAGGATACAGATCTCAGGCAAAATTACAAAACAAATTTAGTGTTCATCTATAATCATGCCACATAATCATTTCGCACTAATGACAAACTCTTATGTAATACTGGTTCCATGGCATTATGATGAACTGTAAAATTTTTTAATCTGATGACAGTCCCACATGTAACACCACACTGTGATGCACTACTGGAATATTTGTGATCACAATGGAGTAACAAACCTACTACATTCACTTCTGTTTGTATAAAAATATAACACATATAATTATCCATAGAAAGTAATAATAGTTGAGAAAAATAATCCATTGCAAGTGGTTTGTGTATTTGCAGTGCTATCTTTTAAGTTATTATTTTTTACAGTATTTATATCTAGTTTATTTTTATCGTAACTAAGGAAAACTATAACTATCTATTTTTCAACTACAAGTTTCTGGGGTCTTCCTATATTATAATGGATTCATTTGTCCTTGTGCATTGTAGGAAACTTCCAAAATTCTAGAATTGACAGAGACATCTTGCTGCCTGGACAGTCACCCAAAGTTCTTCTGTAACAAGGGGCATCCAATATCCAGCAGACTTTTCCATGAAGCAGGAAATTTAAAATCCAGTTCCACCTGTATTGGTACTTTGTCAGTCACTTTCTTCTGTGTCCTATAGAATGTCTGGCAGACTCTTTCCTGAAACAGGAACCCCAAAAGGAACCATCTTACCTTTAGGCAAGTTCAGTAGTCATTTCTCTGTGAGTCCTGCATGTTCAGCTCACACAGCATAACATCAAGCAGTTCAGGCAAGCGCAGTCTCTTGCCCATATGGTTAACAAACTCCATAAGGAGCCTCTCTGATGCCATGTCAGGATCAAATGTGTCTCATTGTCATAAAAAAAGCCTCAAGCTCTTAAAACATTTTAAATGACATATTCTGTAGACCTTTGAAAGGGTTGAAGAATACCTAATTGATAAATACACACACACACACACGCACACACACACACAAATATATATGTCTTTGGGATTTGAAGATTATCTAACTGAAATATATATCTATATATTTAAAAACCTGACTAACATGACTATAAGCTTGACTATTATAGGTGATTATCTACTAACCTATATATCTCAATTATGCATTACATTTTTAAATGAACTGCACAAACACAATACCTTGATCAAGAGTAGAAATATATATATAACAAAATTGATATTAAATTTGTATCAATAAATCAAGATCCATACCAATGCAAATCTCTACAGCATATCCCCCTTTCAATGTAAACAAACATTTATAAACAATATTTGGAAATTTGAGCATAGTTCTCTTCAAACTGCTTCCTGCTTTTTGTTGGGCTAAGTATTTTGGGGGTGTTCACAGCAACCATTTGAGGGGTCTTAGTTCATTAGACCACATTAGTCTGGTAGGATTCCACAGGTTCTCACCTTCTCTGGAAACAAAAGAAGAACCTCTTTTCCAAAGCAACAATTCTTAGACCCAAATTCTGAAGTTATGATACCTTTAAAGTATATATGTTGCTTTAGCTTAGCAGCCCATACAATGACATATCTCTCTGTACGTAGCTACTACACAGTCAAAAAATTTAAAGAAAATACAATAATATGCATAATCTTGACTCTATGTGTATATTCCATCTTTACATGCCTTATTTTTCTTACTCTATTACTTTTTCTATAAGTTTAATATTTATTTTATTATCTTTACTCCTTTCATCTATGACTGTTTGTACTGTCTCTTTGAAGACTTTGTTTTATTTTTTAATGATTTACTTGTTTTTATAACTCTCTGTACATTTTTTTCTTCTCTCGCCCAAGCCTACGTACATTTATCCAACAACACTGTGATCCATTTAGTGGTCTTTTATGTCTGAATATGTCTTATTATGTATCTGAAATTCTTTTCTGTCCAGGTGAGCTTCTTAAAATGCTGAACTGCTTGGTTTCAGCAGCCCTGGGTACTGGCTCCACCTCTCACCACCTTTCAAAATTAAGTCATTATTTTTAAGTGTACTCCTACTTATAAAAATGTTTTGCTGTGCTGGAGGGTATTTTAATCCATCTATTGTTTACTTAATCTCTTTATTGAGTAATTGACCTACACCATCTAGGCTACTGTAATGATTACACAGTGACAGAATCATCTAATGATGCATTTCTTAGAACGTATCCTATTGGTAAATGATGCATAAGTCTGCCTAGGTAATTGCAAATTTTATTGCGATTTTTATCCTTGTGTAACAGAGGATATATTTTAAAATATATTTCATATGATGTAGTCATGAATATATTCTCATAATAGTAATATTGTACTCAATATTAATTACAGAGGTAATTTAAAAGTCTATATTACAATATTATTTGAAGACAATATAATTACTGGGAAAAGAAGTAGAATGAATACTTCCTTGTACTCATTAATGAAAATCAATACTGGGTTCTGATAGAACTCCTGAACAACCTTATATATGATACATATGAACTTCTACTGGTTAATACTTATTAAGGCTCCAAGGATAACAAACCCTAGACATATTTTGGGCTAGTTTGTCATGAAATAAAAACGATTTCACTTCCTAGGCATGTTTTTGCTGTAGGCATTTAATGATGGTAAAATAAAACTAACAACACCTGTCAGGAAATATTTGATGAAATAAATTAAAAATGTTAACAATCTAAAGGTGCCTATTTTTTTCAACTACACAACACACATTCTGCTAAACATAAGAACTTACATAATGAGATGTTCTAGAATGTTATTAGGTAGATGCAGTTGTTTTCTTGACTCTGTTTCTGAGAAGAAACAGTCTATATTAAAAGAAATTCACTGAGCAAATTCCTTCACTGAGACATTTAATATTGTCTCACAGACACATTTCCAGTTTAGGATCTAGTTCATCTATGTAGCAGAACAAAGAAATATTATCTAAAAGTTTAAGTTGAAAGGTGAATTTTTAAAAGAATTTTAATTAGAGGTATTTCTCCATGGAAACCCCAATTACTCTTGAAGTACCTTGCCCCATTTTTTTAAAGTTCACAGATACAAAAACTTCTGCCACTTGGAAAGATTGAGGCAAAAGAAAAATCAAATTTAATCAGTTATTTAATATACAACATGCTTTCTAGGAAATTATAAAACATTGAGGAATGTAAACATACAAATACCACACTTTCTAAAACAACAGAAGATACTTTCTTCCTTTGCCTTGAAGAAGAATCTTAGCAGTAGGTCTATGTTTGCTGCATTGAACTGACAGACAATTAACCCTTATTGTATGTAATGATGGTATTAGCAGACATGTGATCTTTGGAGTCTAGAGTATTTTTGGTATTTCTTGGTATTAATGTGTCCTGTTGGTCGGAGATGAATATAAAAAGAGATATTTTATATTGCTACATACTATATTAGTACATATAAAAACTTTTATTTCAAATTTAAATTGTGTCAGGGCGACACGGTAAGAGGATTCAAAAAGAGGTAGTTAAGGCATTGTGAAGATGAAAGATCCACCACCCAGGGATTAATATTTCACTGCTTGCTGTGGACAAAACCAACTCTACACATACTTTCTGCATACACAACAACCTTGGGGGGTTGGTTTTCATGAAAATGTCTCCAGAGGCTGATAACATACTGAGTTCTATGGGGATGATCCCAAAAAATATAGGTCCTATGCTTAGGTAGTCAGAAATTAGCAGGCTTAGAGGCTTTCAAGGACAGACACTTTATTCAGTTTCCACCTAATCATCCTTATCTTTGCTAAAACATTAAAATTGAGAAGAATGTAATCATAATTCATAGATTGGTTTTTAAGTAATAACAATTAATTTGTTAATGTATTCAGTAAGTGGCTTTATATCCTAAGTTCAGAACAATGAAAATGAAAACATTATCTTATTTTACACACAAGAACAATCTCTTCTATGCCTGACTCCATAAAATAAAGTAGGATGCTCTGAATCCATCCACCTACACTATGTCTGAATCCCCTTTTACAGTAGAATAGATTTATAAATTCGGTATTTTATTCCCACACCTTAAGCTCATATTTATAAATTTTAATGCAATTTTGTTCTCAAGTCCTTTATTCTTGCATTTTAATGACACACACACACACACACACACACACACACCTGTATATTATGGAAAGTACAATATAAATTACAAAAGTCCTCACAGTGGAGAGGGAATCTCAATTGAAGAATTGCCTACATCACAATGGCAGGTAGATGGTTATGGGGCATTTTCTTAGTTATTATCTGTTGTAACCAACCCACTGTGGATAGTGCACCCCTTTGCAAGTGGTCATGGTCTGTAAAAGAAGAGTAGCTGACCAAGGCAAAAGATGCAATTCAATAGCAGCATTCCTCCATGGTATCTACCTCAGTCTCTGTTTCCCGGTTCCTGGTTTGAGTTCCTGCCTTGGTGTTTCTCAGTTATGGAACTTGTAAATCATTTGTTACCCAAAAGAAAAAAAATGACTCACAGACATCGCTGATTCAATTGTCTTCCTTTATTTTTTCCCTTTCCCCCACTTTTCAATAAGGGATTACGTAGCGTCTTATAGAGAATATCATCCTTTGTCTTTTACATAAATCCAAATATAAGCTGCAATAGTATTCTTTACATCTCTTTCAAATCACAATTAAAGGTTATAATATGCTGGAATTACCCAGATTTGCTTTCAAGTGGGTTACTTTATAGCTTACTATAACTTAAGCACAGTTTTTATCTTGTGACATTACTTTTAAAGTTCCTTGCATCCTCTACACCTTTGTTTTGTTTTGCTTTTGTTTGTGCTGATAGACATTCCACCCCAGAAGTGAAAATGTTTACATATGTCTTAGGGCCCTAAGGTCTTATTAATACTGAAACGTCATCTTCTCTTCTTTGGCAACAAGTTTTCACTCCCACACTTGTGGTTTTTTCCTAATCTGCTTCAGTAGCTGAAAACATTTCCTGCTTTGTTTTATTAAATAATAGAAGTGATCACATAAAACTCAAAATTCAAAACCTTAAAACAAAGATTAATTTTCTTGGAAACCATCTTGATAAATTTCATTTTAAATGACACTGTTGTCAGGATACAGTTAAAATTATCAGCATTAAGTATATTTGCATGTGGCAACATTCCTTAAACTTCCTGACTCTTCTTTATTTTACTCCCACAATGAAATTCCATGGGCATGGCAAAATGCATCAGAGACAAGGTCGGGTGTCAGTACTACAGAACTGAAGCAGAAGATTCCCATTCATGACTGTTTGTACACCTATGTTGTGTGTGCAAATGGGATACACAATTTACACATGAATCCACTGCAATTGTAGTTATCTACACAAAACCCAGACAAGATTTATCCCATTAATGTTTCATTATGCACTGGGGAGGAACCCACAAATCTGTACCTTTTCCTGAGAGGCATTTGACAGGTAATTGTTGCTGGGAAAGGAGCTATCACTTTCCACATTTGTGTCTCCACAGGTAAGTAACCCTTGCTATAGTAACTATCCTGTAACCAACGCTAGGGCAAGTACATTTTTGTTAACCTCAGTGGGTGACACTCCTCCCCCCAAAAAGAAAATATAAAATGGACTGAAGGAGCATGTGATCAAATCAGACTCTCTGATTGTGGCTGACAATGGGGGCTGACTGAGAAGCCATTGATAAGGGCACTGGGACTTGTTTTTAGGGCGTGTTCTGGCTTTTGGGGACCCTAGTCTATATGGATGCACAGCTCCCTAGGCCTAGATGTAGCGGGGAGGGCCTTGGACTTCCCATAGGGCAGGGTTCCCTGCCCTCTCTCAGGCAGGGAGGGGGAGAGGGGAAGGTAAGTGGGGGAGCGGGAGGGGATTCGGAGGAGGGGAGGAAATGAAATTTTTGAATGGAAAAATATATTAAAAAAAGAAGAAGATTTTCAGCAAAAGAGAGAAAGAAATAAGAATGGAGACCTGGAGATGAAAGTGATAAAGTATAATGTATCAGCGTTCAAAACTTTTTTTTAATTTATTACATTTAAAAAAATACCAATCCAAGTTCCCACTCTCTCCCCTACTCCAATTTGCTCCACACCCCCTCCCACCCCACCACACCCCATGTAATCCTCAGAGAGGTTAAGGCACATTGCCTTGTGGAAGGTTCAAGGCCCTACTTACTGTATCTAGGCTGAGCAAAGTATACATCCAAAGGGAATAGGATCCCCAAAAGTCAGTACATGCATTAGGGATAAATCCTGATGCCACTGCCAGTGACCCCTCAGTCTACCTCACCCATGCAACTATCTACAACATTCAGAGGACTAGTTTCATTTTAGGCTTGTTCCTTCCCAGTCCAGCTGGAGTTGATGAGCTCCTATTAGCTCTGCTAAACTATTTTAGTGGATGAACCAACCCATCATGGTCTTAACTTCTTTGCTCATATTCTCATTCCTTCCACTCTTCAGCTGGACTTTGGGAGCTCAGTCCAGTGTAACAGGGAGGAGGGACTGCTTGTGGTCCCAGCCACTCCGCTAGCTTACACCCGAAATAATCACTTAAGCACTGCCTGGCCCATTCGTTCTAGCCTCTTATTGGCTAACTCTCACATCTTGATTTAAACCATTTCTGTAAAAACTGTATTCATCATGAGGTTGTGGCTTACTGGGAAAGATTCAGCGTGTCTGATTCTGGCAGCTTCATGGTGGTTTTCTCTCTCTGCTTTCTTCCTCCCAGAATTCAGTTCTGTCTCCTCGCCTACGTAAGTTCTGCCCTATCTCCAGGCCCAAAGCAGTTTCTTTATTAACCAATGAAAGCAACACAAATACAGAAGGACCTCCTACACCAGTCCAGTGCTCCGATGAGGGTCTCAGTCTGTGTTTCTCAGTTGCTGTATGAAGCTTCTATAGTGATATTTAACATAATCATCAGTCTGACTACAGGGTAAGTCAAGATCGAGCCCCCACTAATTGCTTAGGGTCTTAGGTGAGGTCATCCTTGTGGATTCCTGGGAATTCCTCTAGAGCCAGATTTCTGCTAACTCTATAATGTCCCTCAATCAAGATGTCTCTTTCCTTGCTCTCATCTCTGTCCTTCCTCCACCCCAACTATACCATTCCCTCAAGTTCTCCTTGACCCTCCCCTTCTCTCCTCCTCTTCCCCTTCTACTCTCTCGTCTCCCCCCACCTCCGTGCTCCTAATTTTGTCAGGCGATCTTGTTTGTTTCCAATTTCCAGGTGGGTCTATATATGTTTTTCTTTGGGTTCACTTTATTACTTAGCTTCTCTAGAATCATGAACTATAGGCTCAATGTCCTTTGTTTATAGCTAGTATCCACATATAAGTGAGTACATACCATATTCATATTTTTGGCTCTAGGTTACCTTACTCAAGATAGTGTTTTCTAATTCCATTCATTTGCATGCAAAATTCAAGATATCATTGGTTTTTACCGCTGAATAGTACTTTAATGTGTAAATGTCACACATTTTCTCTATTGATTCTTTGGTTGAGGAGCATCTAGGTTGTTTCCAGGTTCTGGATGTTACAAATAATGCTGCTATTAACATAGTTGAACAAATGTTTGTGTAGTAGGATTGAGAATCTTTTGGGTATATGCCCAAGAGTGGTATTGCTGAATCCTGAGGTAGGTTGATTCCCAATTTTCTGAGAAACCACCATAATGATTTCCAAAGTAGTTGTACAAGTCTGCATTCCCACCAGAAATGGATGAGTGTTCCCCTTACTCCAGCATAAGCTTTCATTAGTGTTTTTGATCTTAGCCTTTCTGACAGGTATAAGATCTCAGAGTTGTTTTGATTTGCATTTCCCTGATAGCTAAGGATGCTAAACATTTCCTTAAGTATCTTTTGGCCATTTGAGATTCTGTTGAGAATTCTCTGTTCAGTTCTGTACCCATTTTTAATTGGGTTATTTAGTATTTTAATGTCTGTCAAACAACTAAAAAAGAAAGAAAGATGACCTCACAGTCTGTAGAACATTCCAAACAGCAGCTGTATTTCAAAACTGTAGGTATAAAGATGGAAACGTTATTCAAAATGAAAGTGGCTTTGCCAACATTTTTCAAGTCAGGGTCTATAGGCAATACCACTTCTGCTCTGTGTGGCTGCATACAGGACTTCATCTTTAACTCAAAATTTTAGTATGTTATAAATTTCTGTTCCAAATTTCTTCCTTGCTTAGCTACCTCATCTTCCAAAGACATCTAATTATTACTATGGGTTTTTGCAAAGACTAAATTCCTCTGCATCCTGCTTCCATAAACAATATTGAAATAAAATTTGCATTTTCCTATTTGGTAAATGTCAAGTTTGGTGAATTTCTCTGAGAAAATAAGTAGCCATGTCAGAGGTCTTTTTTAATTCTTTCATATTTTCTTGTGGCTTTTTCTGCGTCAATCATATCTGTTCATCTATTCTGCAAATGTGGTACCCACAAATACTTGGTTATTCATCTAGTTTTAAAACCCTAATTTATCTAGGTATTTTACATTTACAAATAATTGCTACTATGAACACCCAATAATTTTAATTTCAATAAAATTTACAACCTAGAGATACCTTCAGGCTAAACAAATAGCAAAACATTTTTTTAGGTTGTAATGCATTTAAGATCTAACTAACCAAGAGGTTAGTTAGCTCCAAAACTTATGTAAACATATATGAATGCACTTATCTGCATGTTTTGCAACTTTCTTTGTGTGAAATCTGTATCATGGGCCAATGGAGGCTGATCAGTGGCTAAAGACTTGCCACCAGGACCAGCAATCTGAGTTCAGTTTCTGGTGAAAGGAGAGAACTCTTTCCCACAGGCTGCCACTGGCCTGGTCAAGAATACCCCAGTGTGGACAACCACCCCCTCACACACACACACACACACACACACAATATATGAATAAAATATAATAATTTTTATAAACTTGTAAATTAAAATTTCTAGTTAGTACAAGTCAAACATGTATGATGATGATTTAGAATTGCATCATGGAATTTGCTTCTTACTGAAACCCAAGAATAACAGCAGAATTTGAGATTTTTATTCAATTCATGAAAACAGTTAATACATTGCAATGAAAACACACAAGTATAACCTAGATAGAATAATAACTATGTGAATATCAGTTAACATATAGACTAATACTAATATATGAGTACCTCTAATAAAATTCCTTTATACAATGAATATTCTTATTATCATCCCTATGATTATAATGATATGTAAAACAGCAATATGTTGATCATTCTGGAGTGAAGATAAGAACTTAAAATAGAAAATACTAATATTTCAGATTTGTGCCACATAATTTTCTGTTTGGCTTTGTCTTGTGTTTAGTTGTCTAAACATATTGGTACAATTGCCTGGCATGTACTTATAGTCAAAAGAGACTAATAACATTATCTTTGTGTTCCATGAAGCTTTCATGATTCAATTCTGATAACTATGGTTAACTATAAAAAACTAAATACTACCAATTGAGTAAATAATTCAAAATATATATTCTTAAGATTGTATAATAGCAAGCAACTATAGACTTTGTATTATTCTTTGAGTAATTTCTCCAGGAACAAATAGACACATGTTTTTTTTTATATAAAATTGAGAGGCTGAGAGAGCTTTTTAAACCAATTTCCTCAACATAAAATTGTTTCTCTTCTACAGGAACTTAAATCCAAACAAATCAAAACTACTGACGTGTAGGCTTTTAGAGATCATGTGTTCATACTGTTCTTCACTCTGCTCTGGTTGCTGTAAGTCTGGTGAACCTCTAAACTTATCTCAAAGTTGTCATTTTCATCTGATTTTTCAGATACATGTGTATGATATCTCTAAGCTATGTAAAGAATTTCATTCTGTTATTCTGAAATAAAAGCAATAGTCTCATAAGAAACTTACCCTCATGGTATGTTCTAACCTTCTTCCTCTCAGGAATAGTGCACTGTGCTCATACATGCAGCTCTAAACAAAACTATGATTCAGTTTCACACTTAGAAATATTTTTGTTTAAAACTTTGCCTACTCAGTGGAAAGCAGGCCTCCCACACCCCTCTAGAACTTCCTTTCCTGTACTCTCCCTAATCCCCACCTCCTACTTTTGTCCTTTGTTTCCTTCCCAGTGTTCTCCCCCATCCCCCTTCTTGTTTTTCACAAACATAATATCCTATTTACCTTGCTGTCTTACAGTATACTATGAAAAATTTTCTTTCTGATCAATATTATCTATAGTGTAATTTAGAGTGCTTGAGCCACAGTCCCCACTGTGGGCATAGTTATTTCATTTAACATTCTCCTCCTGTTGAACCGACCTTTGAATTTTGAAAGGTGATGATGTTAAATGTGCCTTAATGAACAGAACTATAAAATAAAGATTCTTTTCCTTTCTTAGTCATTTTTACATTATACTTAAAATTTCTATTTTGGGCATATCTACCTTACCTTTTATCAAGCATGAACTTCAGAAAAACCTTGAATTTGAAACAATGCTACATTTCAGTTAAGGTATTAAAACTCATGTTCCATCACTATTTCCTGATTGTGCTTTGTGGCTATGCAGACATACTCCTGTACACAAATGAAGTGTTTTGATGGTATATCCATTATGACCTGCCCATGCATGTGTAAATGGTGAATGACAATCTATAGATTGTTTCCTTTGAGAACCTTTCTTGTTATCATTCATCTTCTAAATTTATAGAATACACAGTATATGCCCAATCTGACAAAAGACAAACTACACAAGACACAGTATGAATGTCTTCAGTTTAGTGAATTAATGTAAAAGCCACAATAAATTAATGATGATGGTAGCGAGCTAGCATTTATTTTTTGCATATTTCCCGAACTGCTAAGCTAAATTTCAAAACCACAAACATCGAAATGCTGAGTCATCAAAGTCCCTAAAATCTAAAATTCAAAAAGACGGAAAATAAGACAGACAAACGAACAATAAAATTTGCAATTATGTAACTCTAGGAAAGCAAAATTCTAAAAATTAATTAAAGCATGTTAGTATGGTGTCCCTGACCCTCTGGTTTCCACAATCCTTTCTCCTCCTCTACTGTAGGATTCCCTGAACTCTACCTAGTTTTTGGCTGTGAGTTTGCATCTGTTTCCATCAGTGGTTGGATGATGCCTCTCTAATGACAATTGAGCTAAGCACAAATTTGATCACAGGAGATGGCTATCTCAGGCTACATACCTACTATTGCTAGGAGTCTGAGCTGAAGTCTTCTTTGTAGATTCCTGGGAGGTTCCCTTGTGTCAGGTTTTAACTGATCCTGAAATGCACCTCTCAATTCTAGTAGTTTCTTTCAATATGGTCCCCCTCATGTTTCCATCCCTACCTTCCCTCAGTTCACTCATAAAATCTCTTCAATTTCCCTTTTCCAGGGAGATCTGTGTATCCCCCATGAATCCTCCTTGTTACCTATTCTCTCTTGGTTTATGAATTGTAGCATAGTTGCCCTTTATTTTACTGCTAATGTCCATATCCACTTATGATTGAGTACAAATCATGTTGGCCTTTCTTGGTCTGGGTTGCCTAATTTGGAATGATTTTTTTTTCTAGTTCTATTCATTTGTCTGCAAATTCCCTGGTGTTCTTGCTTTTACCAGTTGAGTAATATTCCATTGTGTAAATGTACAGCATTTTATTTATTCCTCTGTTGAGGAACATCTAGGTTGTTTCTAGGTTCTGGCTATCACAAATAAAGCTGCTATGAACATAGTTGAACAAGTGTTCTGGTAGTATAAGTTTGAGCATTCTCTCAGTATATGCTCAAGTACAGTATATGGTAATATTTTGTTTGTGCTCTAACAAATAAAGCATGGAGATCAGAGTGGGGAACTAGCCACTAGCTAACCTTAGAGGCCAGGCAGTGGTGGCAATGCCTTTTAATCCAGCACTTATGACCTCATGCCTTTGATCCCAGTATTTGGGAGACACTACCTTTAATTCTAGCACTAGGGAAGAGGAAACAGAAAGTGAGATGACTGGGTGAAGAGAGAATATAAGGCCAGCAGTAGCAAGAGCTCCCCTGTTTTCCACTGAGAAGTTGGTGAGGTAAGAGGTGGCTGTGACTTTTTCCTTTTTCTTTCTGATCTTTAAGTATTTATATTTGACTCTGGGTTTTATTATTAAGACCAATTAAAATTCACAATACATCTGACATTCTAATGTGGAGTGGAAATTTCCACTTAAATCCAGAAAAAGCTTTAAAAAATATTCTAAACACAAAGCTAGGGTCAAACTTGACTTCTTGGTAATTGCTTTTGGGGGGATAGGTTGTGTTTGATAGCAGCAAGTAGAGCCAGTACTCCTTTAAGAGATGGCTTCCTGACTCAGCATGAGTGGCAAAAACAGGTGATTCTTTCAAGACATCCTGCTACCAAACATGTAAATGGTGTTTATGAGCAGTGGATGACATGCTACTCAGTGGTAGCATGGACCTAGAAGCTTCCCAGAGCTGAGGCAGTAATCGTGGTTCCCAGAGCTGGTGGTCAATATACCTCCACCATGAGACTAACCTCTCTCAAGGAACTAAGAAGTGGGGTGGAACTAGAGACCAAAGCCACCACCTTAGTCCTAGCCATGCCGCTTAACAGCTTAAAGACTCGTGTGTTCAGAAAAGACAGAAGTATGCAGTAAAAACATATACAGACAAAGATAAAAACCTATAAATGGTTTGGTTAAATATATACATATTGGAAGATAAAGAGAAGGCAGAGACCGTCATAAAAAGAAATACATAGTTTTAAAATATTAAAGTCCTTAAAAAGGGAGTAAAGTAGTATAAAAAGCCATGTAAATATGGAAAATACACAGAGAGTCTGGATATTGTTTGTTATTGTGTTGTCTTTGAATCGTTTGACAGCTAAGGAAGGATTAGCTGCTAAGAGAGATTCGATCACAAATATTGGATTAATCCAACATATATATTTTGCAAATGCCTTTATTTCAAAAAGTCAACAGATATGTTACTTTGAAGAAGAGGTTATGCTTTTGTGTTCACAGGAAATGAGAGGCTGTGGTTGCATTTTAGGGAAGACCCCCTAAAAAATCTCTGATGAGAGAGGATGGCCCAGATAATTCAATGTTTGTTTTAGAGCACCTCTGTTGCAGTTTTCTCTGAGTTCTGCATCCAGAATGGCTTCAAGGCTGCTGGCTGAGACAATCCAGCCTCGCAGAATTCTTCCATCAGGACTTGAGACCACAATCCTGATCCAGCCTAAAAGAGAAAAAGCCAAGCAGTGTTGGCTCACACCTTTAATACCAGCACTTGAGAGTCACATGTCTTTAATTCCAGCAGTAGGGAGGTGGAGATTGGAAGATATGGCTAAGGAAAGAGAGGAATATAAGGCAGGAAGAGACACAAACTCAAGGCATTCAGTCTGAGGATTCATGGAAATGGGATCTTGCCCCCCTTAGGTCTGAGGATTTGATAGAGGTGAAAAGTCTCTCTAGTGACTGACTCCTTTACTTCGTTGATCTTTCAGCATTTACCCCAATATCTGACTCTGGGTTTTCTTATTAAGATCAATTAGAATTTGTGCTACAGCAGTATAGCTGAGTCCTGTGTTATAATGATCCCCAGTTTTCTGAGAAACTGCCACACTGTCTTGGAAAGTGGCTGTACAAGTTTTCACTCTCATCAGCAATGGAGGCGTGCTATCCTTGCTCCACATCCTCTCCAGTATGAGTTGTCACTTATGTTTTTGATCATAGCCATTCTGGCAGGTGTAAGATGGAATCTCAAAATAAAACTTACAGAATCATCTAACCTGGGCTCTTAAGGGCTCATGGAGACAGAACTGACAACCGGGGAGCCTGCATGAAACTGACCTAGGACCTCTCCATATATGCTACAGTTGTGGAGTTGTACGGTTGTTACATTTGGTCCTCTTGTGGGACTCCTACCACTGGGAACAGGGGCTGTCTCCAACTCTTTTACATGCTTTTGGGACCCTATGCCTCATGATGGGTCACCTTGCTCAACCATAATACATGAGGTGTTACTGCAACCTGCAACTTGATGTGCCATGTTTTGTTGATGCTCCTGGGAGAACTGCCCTTTCCTAAACATAAATGGAGGAGGGGTGAATTGGGGGCTGGGAACAGAAGGGGAATGGGAGGAGGAACTTGGAGGAAAAGAGGGAGGGCAAACTGTGGCCAGGATGTAAAATAAATAAATATATTTAAAAAAGAAAAAATTCTATTCATCTTACTTTCCAGAAAAAAAAATGTTTTCAACTTCCTAGCACTTCAAATCATGTTCTCTGCAGGAAAAAAATGCTGCTGATTAAAAAATAATGCATGATTTTTAAGAGGACGTTTCAATAACACATGACAAACCCATAGAAAACTTCCCAGGCCATTTTGAAGAATAAAATAGACAAGAGGCAACATCGTGGTATTTTGCTAAGCATAAACCTCCCGATACACAAGTAAAAGCTACATGGCTGTCAGTTCTGAGCAAACTGGCTTCATATTTCATAAAGAAGTATACAAGTGCGCAATACTTTGTATATTATTCCTAACTTCAGCCACCTGAAATATCAGTCCTTGATAAAACTGATCAAAAATGTAATGGGTCTCTACCATGTATAAAGCCTACAAGCAGGTAGCAGGAGATACAGGTACATCCCAGCTCTTAGACAAATTCAAAATTGCCTCTTACATATTCTATCTGAGACTTTCTCAACATAGCGAAACTCTTTTGCACAGATGGAAGAACTTCCTTTTGCCCCCAAGTTTGGGTTTCTGTTTTACATAGCTTTCTCCCTCGAAGGAAAATATTACTTACAGTTTCAAGAATTTAAACACTGAAGATTTTAATCTTTCAGAACTGTGACTTGGGAGATTTAGAATCTTAAGAATTCTCATTATTTGGGGTTTTAAGTATCTAGATGATGGTATTTATAAGCCTATCTATGAATTTGGTTAAAAACTAATAATACACAGAACACTGATAGTATAATAGAAACCATACAGTGCATGATAGAAACAGATTCAGAGACCCACAGACAAATATTAGGCAGAACCCAGGGAATCCTGGGGAAGAAAGGAAAGGATTGCGGCTGCCAGAAGGGTCAAGGGACCACAAGAAAACCCACAGAATCAGCAAACATGATCTCAAAGTGGCTCACTGATACTGAACCAACCATAAGGGAGACTACATGGGTCTAACCTAGGCCCTCTGCATATATGCTCAACCTGTGTGGCTTGGTGTTTTTGTGGGGCACCTAACAGAAGGAGGAGGGTCTGTTTCTGATGCCTTTTCCTGCTTTGGGGACCCTTTTCCTTCAACTGGTTACCTCATCCAGTCCCCCAATAAGTGGGGGAGATGTCTAGTCTTAATGCAACTTAATATGCCCTATTTGGTATCCCTGGGAGGCTTGCCCTTTTCTGAAGGGAAACAGAGGGGAGTGGATAAGGAGGGGTGGAGAAGATGGACTGGGAGGAGACAGAAAAAGGAAACTGTAGTCAGGATGTAATATAAACAAGTTGTATCAGCAACTTTTCTCATTACTATGATGAAATATCTGATCAAACAGTTGAGGAAGGATCCACTTACTTTGGATCACAGTTTAAGAATCTTTTCTTGTCCTTCCATGAGGACAAGGAAGACACTGGCAGGACCACGGGGCTCTAGTTGAGTGTATATATGCTGCCTTATTGTAATCAATTTAAAAACTTCGCTTTACTCTGGCTTATATTTTGATTATTTTATTTCATTAACATCTTTATCTTGGCCATATTTCTGTCTCTTAGTGGCATGTACTTGTACTGGGTGCCAGTGTGGTTTATTTTTTGACCACCATTTAGGAGGGTCAGTCACAGCTCTCTCTGCCTTTTCCTTTAGAAATGATGATGTCTGGCTTCCAGAGTTTGATAGTAAGTCTGAAGATGGCATATCCTATTTCATTTTTCACATTTGCATGCATGCATATACTGAATCATTCTTAGTTTTAGGCACTTCATTAAGATAATGAAGAATGAATCATTAATTTTCCCATTGTCATGCATGTAATTCTTTTTATGCTTCTCTCCTGACAAGATATGGCTGCTGATTTAAGTTTTAACCTAAGACTAAAACTATGGTAAAGATTCCAGCTGGAAGAGAATCAAAAGCCAGAATGCCTGTTTGGCTTCAACTTTTGGTTCAAGGTAATCACAACGTTGAACTTGCATGAAATATTGTGGCTTGAAGGCTTGAAAGCTTTTAAGGACTCTGGTGATAATGTTTTAAGAATTTTTGCCACAAGTACAAGTGAATCAATAGACTTCCAAGATTCTGTCACTTGATCAATAAAATGTCATTGCCCCTCAACTGGCAGCAAGTAGCTTCCCTAAAATGTACGGAGTGAAGGAGTTCTCTTGTATTCAATCCACAGTGATGCTCATAACCCAGAAAAAAAATAGTTACTTCAGGTGAAACATATAATTATTAGCTATCTAGTTGGCTATTAGCTACCAGTAGGATTAGAGGACCTTAGGCTTGGAACATTCCCTCATAATCAACAGCTCATAAGACCGAAGATTTTAACAGCAAAAGTTTATTAACAGCAAAATTTTATTAACGATCAGAATAATAAATCAGAGTCCCACCTCTGGCCTTGGAAGAAGATATGACATCTCAGAATGTCCATAAAGAAGTTGGTTTGTAACTGTCAAGCCCAATTCCTATATTCCTGAACTGTCCCACAACAGGCTTTGTCATAAGAAATAAAGTCACTCTGCAACCCTTCCTATGAGAATCAAACCAAATAAGCCTGTCAATCATCCGAAAATGTGCCTCAGGAAAATCTATCTTTTCTAAAGTCTCTAAGGACAATATAAAATCAAACTAAAATGTAGATCCACAAGTTTGCCTCTGGGCACTACTTTCACCCCTTGAGAGTATGCCAGCGTCTACTCTGTAATAAATTGTATCTTCTTCTACAATCTGGGCATCTTGCTCAATTCTTTCTTTTTACTGCGTTGTTGCTGTTCTTGTTGTTGGTTGTGGTGGTGGTGTGTGTATGTGAGTATAGGTGTATGGATGTTCATGTGAGTGACTGTAGGTACAGAAGTGTCACAATCAGGGTGTGGAAGTCAAAGAACACCCTCAGGTGTCAATCCTTGTCATCCCTGTTTGAAACAGGGTCTTTTTGTTGTTGTTGATTTCACTACATACAACAGCCAAATTGCCCCAAATGCTTCTGGGATTCCCATGTCTCCATTTCATAGTAGGAGTTATGGGAGCTACAGATGTGGCCAGTCTGCCTAGCTTTATGAGCTTTCAGTGGTTCCAGACCCAGATCATCATTCTGGTGCAGATAGTGATATACCTACGAAACCATTGCCTGGCCCCTCAATTATTTTGATGGAATGGTAAGGACTGAGAAGCAAGAGCCCAGTAACATAATGCTCATTAAAAAGGCTTGTAGTGAAAATTCCTGCCAAAGAAAAGAAAGTTTTGTTTCCCTTTCCCTCTCTGTCTTCAATATCCCTCAGAACAATCCTGGCACAGCCATATCTGATGGGAATGGCAAAACTCACAAAGTCAGCACAGCTGTTTGACAAAGATCCAACAAAGCTGAGCCATGTGATAGCCACCATGCCACCTCTGGTTTTTATCATCACCTGTTTCAACCTTGGGAGACTTTTAATATTTGTACAATTTGGGAATTTAGGATTGATGGAAAATTTATTATGAATCATTTATGCCTTCTCCCAGAAACGCTGCTTCTAAATTTCACCAGGACAGTCCTGAACACATTATTTCCATTGCTTTAGAGAGATATTTTATCTACTTGAAGGTCTTCCTTATGCCTTGGAGGTTATGACAGACATAAAGAAGCTAGAAGTCTCTTGATGCGGCTATGAGATATTCTTGAAACATTCATCCCTGTACTTACTCAGGGACAAAATAATCAAAATGAAGTAAACTCAAAAAGGTCAACAAGATTCAGTGGGCTAGAGGAATTGGCCACAGTTGAGACTGCAAGCCTCTTCCCACTATGCACACAGGCAATTGCATGGCATAGACAGCAACAAAGTAAGATTAGCTGAAGCTACCTCAGATTTATATTGATGAGCAAAGTATGGAGTGGAAAGATGATAAAATAATGAGATGTCAGGATCTATCTTTACTAGAAAAGTTAGCACATGCAGAACCACTATGGTTTCATATGACCAAGGAACAGCAGAATGCCAGGATTAGACATGTAGACAAATTCTATAATGATATAAAATGTAAACATTATATTATGCCAGAGTTTGAATAATGGCTGCAGCAGTTTTAGTCTGAGGACATTTCTTGGACACTGTAGCCATTAAAAGTTAATAATACCTCTCCTAGGGTCCTCCTTGTTTCCTGGCTTTGCTGGGGTTTGTGAAGATCTTTTCTCACTCTGTAGGCTGCCTTTTTGTCTTGTTGATCATGTCTTTTGCCTTACGGAAGCTTCTCAGTTGCAGGAGGTTCCAATTATTAATTGTTGATGTCAGTGTCTGTGCTACTAGTGTTATATTCAGGCAGTAGTCTCCTGTGCCCATACGTTCAAAGCTACTCCCCACTTTCTCTTCTACAAGGTTCAGTTTTGGAGTCCATTTCCTAGAGAGGGATACCTTGTTCAGCTTAGATACAGGGGGGAGGGCCTTGGTCCTGCCTCAAGTGATATGACAGACTTTGTTGACTCCCCATAGAAGGCCTCACCCTCTATGAGGAGTGTATAGGGGTAGGGTTGGGGATGGAGGGGGGGAGGGAGAGGGAATTGTGGTTGGTATATAAAATTTAAAAACGATTGTTTTAAAAAAATAATAAAATAAAGAGTCAATAATACACTGCTTGGGACATGGCAATCTGCCCAGACTAGCTTGGAGATTTTGTTTTAGTCTAGTGTTCTTGTAGCCACAAAAGCTACCAGCCTGAGAACAGGCTGTCACATGCCTCTAGATTCTTAAAAATTGGGTTATGAGATTAATGAGTAACAATGATAACTCTGTTTAACATTGATGTCAAAACTTGAGGTAAAATGATTGAAAATGATTACTCTGTTTTGTCATAGCTTATTAATGATGACTAAAAGATGAACAAGAGGAAGTGAAACACATGTCCACAAACAAAACTGATATGATCTATGTTTTGTAACAAGACGAATGTATCCCTGCTTACTAAATTTTGTATAAAGAAAGAAGAACTATGACTGTTAGTCAGTCAGATTGCAAGATTCTCACCATAATGGCTTGGCTCACTTCCTTCCCTTGCCAACTCCTTAAATCCCCTCCTGTGACCTGCATCTCCCACCAGTGGGGAGGCCCAAAAATGTGAGCCTATTTAAACCTTTTCTGACAGTCAGAGAGTTGGAGGTTGCTCAAAATGGCTGACAAACATAGTTGCACGTCCCAACTCAAGATGTGATTACCTGATTCTTTTGAATTAAGATAACTCATACAAGTAGATCCATTCAATCCTGACAGATGGTCAGGATATGCAAACATAATTCTGCTTCTTCTCTATTAACTATGAGGTGACCTGTGGGGAATGGCTGTCTTTAGGATATGTGGTCTAGGGCAGTTTCACTGCCTAAACAACAAACTGTTAATGATTTGACATCTCAAATTGTTAAAGTGATTACCTGTTTGAGCTGTCCTTCATATCATGTTAATAAAGTCTTTTGTTACATTCTCTCCCCTACCCATTTGTATTGGGTACAAAACACATGGAAAAATAAATGCAGGCAATTTCTAATATTCACTGGAATGCCCTCCTGGTACTAGTCTTTGGTTTCTGCTTTGTTATTTTTCATGTATTGCCATGTTATTTACTCATATTTCTAAATTCCCAAACCCCTACCTTGGTAAGAGGTGTTTATGTTGAGATCGGTCCCCAACACACCAGGGATGTGATTTCTCTTTGTCCATTTCTCCTAAAATGAAACTAAGATGTGTCCCGTGTTTGATTCCTCCTGTTGCTGCTCTTGTATCCACACATCTTCAGACCCAGCCCTCATCCAGAGCTGGGCTCTGGCACATCCCACAAACACATACATAGAGTGATGCTCAGCTTTAAAAAAAGAAATTAGGTTTTGATTTGGTATTATTTCCTTTTTTTAAGATCTCAACTAGGACAGATAATGTGTCAATGGTCAAGAATGTTTGCTACCTCTTCCTGATCACCACAGTTCAGCTCACCATACCCTTGTTAGGTGGTACACAATCTCCTCTTTAGGGGCTCCAACATCCTCTTCCAGACACCACAGGCACTGGCATACAAGGGTGCATGCATACATGTACACACACACACACACACACACACATGTGCACACATACACAAGCATAAATGTATAAAACAATTTTAAATAAATTAGTACTAAAAATATCTCAAATAATATGCCTATGTTGATTAGCTTTATTTGAAGTAATACTTTATAAATAGCAACTGGTATGTTCCATATCGATAAAGAAGGTGTAATTTTACCACTATTCTAAATTGAACAATACATAAGTAACACAAATGTAAATGTTCTGACATTAAGAAGAACAGAAGGATTCATAAAAAAAAAACCTGACCAATTTTGCCTTCAGCTTTGAAGCATATTTTGCTGTTCAGGGTCAGTTGTGAGGACACAGAAAGCCAGATTGTCTATTTTAATTGAGCATTCCATGCCTTAATACCTGCAGGGCAGACTTGCATAAGCCTTCTGGGTTGATCCACTGGACAGTAAGCTTCCATCTGATGAAAGGCCTTTCTTGGCCACTCAAGGCAAAGTCACGGGAAGGCCTTGAATTAAAAACTCACACCACGTTCTCTTCTCCTGTCCCTTAAGTGAGACCCACACCAAGGAGATGAGAATAAAGATCGTGATGACAGTGTAGTTAGTGAAGGGACACAAAACAGGAAAAGAATAGCATAGTGGTTAGCAGACTTGCAGGACTTGTGAGTAGAGGACCACAGTTGTGAACTAGTAAACTATAACCATATTTTGTAATTTTAAAAAATCTAAAAGCATCTACTTGTGGAAGAGGTGTGTTGTCAGACACAGATCAAAGAATCCCAGGCTAACTCCAAGATAAACGAATTGTATTTTCTTTATTATAATGGGCAAACTCACGAAACAAGAATGAGAAGTCCAACCTTACTTAGTGTTGTACGCAGGAACCACAGAGAGAGAGAGAGCCAACCTCGTGTTTTTCTCCGGGTACCCAAAAGGTCACACCCTAACCTGGTCCCACCTTTAAAGATCATTGGCTGACAAAGATTCCCCATCACCTCACCCTTTTGTCTAAATAAGAGAGCTTCAAACCCAATACAAAACTATATCCACTAATAACAGATATCATGTATAAAATTAGGATTACAACCAACATAAATAATATTAAGCAAAGAATACACATAAATGTTTTAATAAACATTTTATTTTAAAGATCTTAAGTCTTTGGAAATGGTTTGGCTAAATTCTAAAAGGAGGGTGACTTTGACTATCTAATCTTTAACCCCATCGAAGGCCTGAGAAAAGAGATAATATTACTTGAGTAGGCAGGAAGTACAATCAAGCAGCTTCCAAAGCATGCAGTATATGACAGAGACAACTAAGGCCTAACATAAATGACACACTGTTTTCGGAGGCAGGAAAAATTTTAGAACCATCTTACCCTGTCTTGGCGAGGTTTGGCAGTCCTTTTCCTCGTGTCTTGCTTATTTAGTTTGTACACTGCGTACTTTGTCAGTGGTCGAGGCATGAGCAGTTTCTTTCCCAATGGCCAATGGTGCCAAGAAGAAAAACTCCAAGTGGAGTGCCTTTGGTGCTCCACATTTTCTCGGGAATAGATTGGTGCTGTCAGGGTTATCTGAAGCTGGAAGAGACAAGAACAGGTGTTTTACGTGAGACTTCAAATAGCGTAGCCCTGCTGACATAGTGATTTCCTTCTTCCTGTCTCGAGAAGGCTTAAAACATGTGTTTCTAGTGTTTGTAATGTGTTTCTGAATAAGTAACTAAAACCAAAGTGCTCTATTACTTAATATTTGGCATGTATTAATTTATTTATTTGATTATGCTAATTCCATTTGACAAATCACTTTGCCTGCTCAAGGCCGGCAAGCCACAGCAGAAGTTGGTGGTCAGCTTTCTTAGATTTGAAAGATTCTTTTATACTGTTTCTTTTCTTTATTTCTTCCTTCATTCCCTTCTTTCCTTCTTTCTTTTGTTTCTTTCTTTCTTTCTTTCCTGTCTTCTTTCTTTTTTTTTCTTTTTCAATACAGGGTTTCTTTGTAGCTTTGGAGCCTATCCTAGAACTAGTTCTTGTAGACCAGGCTGGCCTCAAACTCACAGAGATCCACCTGCTTCTGCCTCCTGAGTGCTGGAATTAAAGGTGTGTGCTATCACCACCTGGAAGATCTGAAAGATTCAAAGCATTGACTGGGAGAAAGCATTCTAAAACTGCTCATGGTCTGAATGAACATTCCTCTGTCAAACTGTCTCAAATCCTTTATCAACACCAGACTTTGATTGCCTGGGTGAGGCCACTCACCCACTCCGTTATTAGTTCTGTCTCCACCATGAATGGGTGCTCTTTGGCTGAAATTGATGCGCCTGCTTCAAAGAAGGTAAAAGAGAAACAAGGATTTAGAATTGAAATATAATCTAGGGTTTTATCCAGCTCAATGGAATTCGTTGCCTGCTTTTAATATCTGAAAGAATTTTAAAAGACAATTTCATCAACCAATATTGAAAAGTTTTATTATAACTTGAGAGAATAATAAAAAGGAAAATCTCCAGAGCTGCAAGTTGTTAGAATTTTAAAAAACTAATGCATTTTCTAAAAGTTAGACTCATGTTTTTAAATACCATGTGATTTACATCTTGGAACATCACCTGAAAAACAGACATTGATAAAATAAAATAATAATTATTTTCTTTTTTCTTATATTTAGAGTAATATTATTCCATTTCTCCTGCAGAGATTTCTATTGCTGTAAAGGTATTTTTGTTTAGAAGTGCTTTATTAATTACAGTATGACTGCCTTGTAAAAAAAAGTATGTACACAAATATCATAGACAAAGACTCTGAAAGGGGTTGAAGAGATACCTCAGAGGATAAGAGTGCTTGCTCTGCAAATATGAGAACCTAAGGACTTAAATTTGAATCGCTAGAATCTACATGAACAACTTGGCATGACAGCATTTGTCTGTAATGCCAGCACTGGAAGGTAGAGAAAAGCAAGTCCCAAAATCTTGCTGGTCAACTAGTATAATCAAAAAAACTGAGTTCCCAGTTCAGTGAGAGATTTTGTGTCACAGCAATAAGTGGAGATGGTAATAAAATGTTATTAATTTATAAATCCAATTTTTAAATAATAATAATGTAAAAAAAGACACCAAGTACCTTCCTGTAATTGAAGAAGCTCATGCAGGTGTGCAGTCACCCACATATTCATGTGCATATAGCAGACACATAATCTCTAAGCGATAAAGACTTTTTTCAATTGATTGCTTCCTTAGACTTGTTCATTAATACAGAAATCATTGCAAAACTGCATTGATATAATCACCAAAACACAGAAATATATGTGTGTAACATGAACACAATATTAAACAAGTAACAGATATTAATTTCATATTGGAGCCTTCTGGAGCTGAACTGGCTGAAAGTCTTCAGAGACTGTCACATCATGGTCAATTTCCAGAGACAGATTAATCTGTGGCAATTCAGCATTCACACTCCTCATAGTCTTGAGGTTAATCCTAGAAATACGATGCACTATCATGATACACAGCCTCATAAATTGGTACAGAAAAGCATGCACCTCATTCTATATTTGATAAATTAAGGATGACTGACATTGGCGTTTGGAAACCGAATGCTGTTACATTTCGAACAAATCTAGTTGTCAGGACTGGCATGTGAACTGAAGCTTCACAGGGTGGGGGTGGGAGACACCCCCAATGAAAAGAATCAAGTCTTAAAAATCAGTTCTAGAAATCCAGAAAATGCCCTTGTATTTACACTTCACATCAGGATAGTGAAATACCCTAGATGTTTTGTATTATCTTAATTAAGTAAACATATTGGAATCATCTTGCCAGGTGTGGAGATATTCTAAAAAGATACTCATGTCCCACTGTTTGGCTAAGAGCCTAATGAAGCAAGACACCCCAAGGAATTGGACCTTCTGGGAATTCCATGCTGTGAAAAAGAAAAGGCAAATGCCTCATGCCACCCTGAAAGGGAACTTGTCTCTCAGAAAGAAATGTTGTATCTTGCTGACAACATACAGATCTCCATGCAGAAAGGACTGCATTTCTGGACTGACGCTGCTCAGCTCATGCACACCTCTGGCCCATTACTTAAACCTAAACTTCATGTCAGGAACCCCAAAGATGGATTTCCGATAGGTTTGGAGGATCACTGCATCTCTTTTGTTCCTTTTTCCAATGTGACCATTTCGGATAAATCTCCATTTTCTGCTTGTCACTATTGCTTGGTTGTTTAATTGGCACATTTAAGGTTGGGTGCACAAAGTTGACTTGTTAGGACTGTCAGGGCACAGGCTCTGATCCTATTAATTTTGGTACTGATGTAGTTTAAATTTTCTCTCTGAATAGAATCTGCCATTAAATTACAAAGTCATTCTTGAGTTAGCAATGTCCCTTCCCAGTCCTAAATAACTGATAACGCATTTAACAATCTCATGTACCACTTTTATGCTCTAAAACATAAACATTCACTTGTTAACATTTTTACTTTTGTTAAAATAGTTGAGAGTTTACACATTTCTGTAGTAGAAAAGAATATTATGCTCAAAAATCTCATACATGTTCATACATAAGATGTTCTCATCAAATCTAGCCCTCATTTCCCTCCCTGTCCTTCACCACTTTCCCTCCAAAGTTCATGGGCTTTTCAAAAAGAATGACAACCTTTTTCCCGTGATGACAGTAAAGGTAAGAGCACATTTCACACCTAATGAGCTTCTCTGTCTCCCACAGTGCCCCCATGCTTTGCTCGCTCCTCTTCTGTTCATCTGTCCTGCCCTCTGTAAGCACATTTGCTTTAAGCCAAGCATGATCCTGTGGTGGAAACTAAAAGGCTTTGTAAGCTCTAGTGAAGATTCTATGTTTATATAAAAAGACAGGAAAATGTCAAACCCTTGAGGGCATGTGAATTAAGAAAAGCCATTTAATGGGAGAAGTTTCCTTGAATTATGTGAAGTCTTTTTATGGAAAGTGCTAAGTGGAAATCTGCTATTGTTTGTTAAGTGTATTTGCATAAATCTGCCTTTTACAGACAGCAAGTTAGTCTGAGAATATAAATATACTACTTAAGTCATAAAACTCTTGCCTTATATTAAATAACCATATTTTGGGACAATAGTTTATACTACAGAAGCTTTTCTGTGTGTGTCTATGTGTGTATATGTATATATGCATTATATATATGCATGTGTGTGTGTGTGTGTGTATGCGTGCATGCTTGTGGCAATGAGTATAGTTGCCAATGGGAGTCAGAAGAGTGCACTGGATATCTGGGAACTTGAATTACAGGTGATTGTGAGCAGCCTGACACTGTTGCAGGGAACAAGACTTGTAAAAGGGCAACAAGTACTCTTAACTGCTCAGCTATCTTACATCCCCTACTCCTGCATCTTAAAGCAGAGAGCCTTGTGATTTGTGCATGAAAATACATCAAAAGTTCACTTTGCCCTTCAAATTTTAAAACAGATTTTAAGGCAAAAACATAACTATAATAAATTACTAATTTGTCATTTTTGCTGTGTGTATAATGTATGAGATATTACATTGGGGTGCTTAGAAAGGCCATGATCAATATTAAGCATCTTCTACAGACAACTCATTTTGTGAGACAAGATATCACTGAACCTACAGCTCACTGACTGGTTAGACTGGCTTGTTGACAGAGGCGGCTGTCCTGCCTGGTCCTGCAGTTGTTCAGTCACAAAGAAACACACAGAGGCCTATATTAATTATAAACTGTTTGGTCTGCTAGTCCAGGTTTCTTATTAACTAATTCTTACATCTTAAATTAACCCATAATTCTTGTCTCTGTTACCCACGCGGCTTGGTATTAGTGAGACATTCTCATCTTGCATCCTCTGCATCTGGGTGACTACTAAAGAATCAGCCTTTCCTCTTCCCAGAATTATCTTATTCTGATCACCCTACCTATACTTCCTGCCTGGCTATTGTTCAACCAATGTTTTATTAAACCAATACAAATGGCAGATCTTTATAGGGTACAAGACCATTGCCCCACAATACTGACTGGTCAGGAAGTCCTGGAGATATCACTGTGTCAGGCTCCTAGCCCTGAGATTACAGATGTGTGATGCCACCACTTAACTATTTCCAGGCTGCTGGAGACCCACCTTTACATCCTCCTCCAGGTACTTTATCTACTGGGTCATCTCTTCATCCCAACTACCATTAGGCCTTTAGAAGTTTAATTTAAAGCTAGTTCATAATATCAGAATTTTGTACACAATTTTCTTCTAACAACAGCTCTAGAAAAGTGGGGAAGGGACATATTTATTCCAATACTTACATATACTATGTGCATATATACGAAGATGTAACAAACACATATTTTCTACCACTCTTTAAATATAAATAACCAAAAGAATATATATACTGCTAGCAGCCAACATTTCTGTTAGTTTAAAAAAATAAGACAATAGCCTTTAGTTAGTTGCTTTAAAGATGAATGCTGAAAGAGTCCTGTCCCTATGCTGAGGACAGCCTTTCAGACCAGTGAGTGGGTGCCATCCAAGGGCCATGGGAGAACGTCCAGGAAAGGAGCACTGGGACCCTTCAGCTCCTGCTACAGGGACTTCTTTGTTCCACACATCCCTGCCCACCCCCAAGCCTGCCCTATTGTCTGCAAGGTCCTTGGCCCAGGAACAGTTCCTGCTCCTGTACTGAGGCTACCCGCCCAAAGGGGTGAGTGTGCACCCTCCTGGCCAGAGGGAAGTGCATGGCACCTCCAGCTCCTGCTGCAGGGGATTCTTGGATCCACACAACCCTCCCGTCCCTCCAAGTCCGTCCTTTTGTCTGTGGGTTCCTTCGACTTCCAAGAGTTCCGTCCCTGTGCTGAGGACAACCTTTCAAACTGGTGAGTGGGTGCCATCCCAGGGCAGGGAGGAACTTCTGGGACAGGAGCACTGGGCCACTTCAGCTCCTGCTGCAGGGTCTTCTTTATTCCAAACTTCCCTGGCCAACCCCTGCCCCCAAGCNCCCTATTGGCTGCAAGGTCCTTGGCCCAGGAAGAGTGCCTACTCTTGCACTGAGGCTACCCACCCAAAGGAGAACAGTTCCTGCTCCTGCATGGAGGAGATCCACCCAGAGTCATTCACAGCATAGATTGGACCAAGACACCAAGACTCTCCTGGCTCCATTTGAAGGAAGAGATGGGCAGGCATCAATGCAAGAATTCCTCCAACAACCTG
>LOEQ01006338.1:78442-88900 GCA_001685075.1 Bramus lutescens | reverse complement strand
CGAGCTGCTCCGACTCTCTCCGGCCTGCGCGCTTCCTCCCTGGTTGTCTTGGCAAAGCTGCACTGCGCTGCTCCCTCAGTCCTCAGCCCTGGGCGCGTGCTCAGCACACCTGTTGGACTTTAAATCGCTCAGAACTCTGAGACCCGCTGTTAATTTCACTGACTTGTTTACAGTTTTCAACCTCTGTATTTTCCATCCGTCTGAAAGATCTTTCCCAGCCTCTCACTGGCCTGACCTCTCTCCTAAAATCTACCTCATTCTCATCTCACTTCCCAGATCCCAAGCTTGGCAGGGATGGCCTTAGGATCCTTAAATAGCTTAAGGTTGCTTATACGTGTTAAACACCTGCATTGGAAAAACCTACTGATGAGTAATATTCCCTCTGGGTGCTGGTTTAGGCTAGAGGTGCAAATTGGATGCAAAGAATTTGCCTTATCGACCTTTGGCAACCAAAGGATTGTTCTAAAAGTAGTTTGCAATCCATAGTAAATTACAAGACTAGATACTGTAACTGATAAGCAAAACCAGCCGGATCTGTTTCAGTTTCTATACCTGAAAACGATAATGGAAATACTAGCAATGTTAGAGACAAAGTTTGAAACCCTTAAGTATTTTTGTTTCTTGAGATACAGACCCCAATAAAGTGTAGATTCCGTTATATTGCTTCAGTCTTTGTTGTTACCACAATGAAGCATACATAGAGAGCCTTGTTTAATGGCAAGGTAAATGATGCTAGATGATGGTGAGGTTTTTTTTCTTAAAAATTTCCCTCCCCTCCCCCTCCCTCTCCAGTCCAAAGAGCAGTCAGGGTTCCCAGCCCTGTGAGAAGTCCAAGGTCCTCCCCTCTCCATCCAGATCTAGGAAGGTGAGCAAGATGATGGTGTTTTTTCAGACTTTTGATGAGCCATATTTCAGTGCCTCTTTAGTGACAGGAAAAAAATTTGCCAGTTCTGTTAATACCATGCCTTTTTAAGGAAGTTATACTGTAATGCCACTGTAATTTAATAAATTTTCTCCATAAAGTGAATAATGAAGTTTTAACCATTATGATTGTTTGGTGAGGAGAGATAAAAGGTAAAAGTAGACCAGGAGAACAAGTGAAACTGGAGAGGAAGAATGGTCACTATGGTCTGTTCCTCAAAATACTCAGTTTCCAGGTATCTTACTTTGCTAATGAGTTTCTGAATAATAAAGTGCTATTTGAAAATTTGCCACATTTTAAAGGACTGTATGCTAGAAGATAAGAACCCAGAGAGTAAATATACCTATTTTTCTGTGTTGTATATTTTGTGGTGTGTGTATAAGTGTGTGTGTATAACATGTAAATATATATTTAAATATATATTTGTGTATAATGTAAATATACATTGAAGCTTCATTCTGATAAGTAGTTGTATTGTGTATGTGTACGCATGTATTTGAATGTGTGTACACGGCTGATTTGGTATATTTCAAGACAAAATGAAATGCATTCATACATATCATTAGTTCAAGGGCTTAAGTACCTCTCAGAATTTCACTGTTGAATGTAAACTTGAAGATTTATCAAGGCAGGATATTTTCAATGTATACTGAAGCATATAAACCTAAATACATTGTAGCTAAGCTTGTACCTGAACCCTTTCTCAGTAAACAACAACAAAAGAAATCTGTTCTGCAGGACTTACTCAGTGTGCCCAGGTATTTATGGAAGATCACTTTCAGGACCCCCAGAAAAACCCAAATCTTCAGTTGCAAAGTCTTTTGTATACAATGATATGTATATCATTTTATGAGCCTATATTCATCCTCCCACCATATGCTTTAAACTATCTTTAGATGATGTGATACCTGTAGAATAAAATTCTATGTTAATAGCCATTGCATTGCACCTTTTAGTGAATTAACAATAAAATAAGCTACATGTTCAGTAGATTATTATTATAGGTGTCTATCCCTAAAATATTTTTGATTTACAATTGGGTGGATTCATAGATGCGAAACCTACTGCTATGGAGGGTTGGCAGAAGGGCTGACTGTACTTAGCTACTTTAGTGAATAAAGTTGTCAGCATTCATAAGATTCTTTGCCCTTGAAAGCTGTTTGTTCTTTGAATATTCTGTGTTCTGCAGAACATAGTTTGGGAAATACTTTGACATCATACCTAAAGAGTTGACATATTTTAAACCATAAAGCTAAGTAATGATTGTGGGTGTTTCCCCTTGAATCCTCAATATATTGTACAATGTTGTTGTTTTTTTCTTGTGTGGGGGAAGCATAGTAATAGGTTCGGAGAGAGAAAGTTATAAAGACCTGCTTAGGAGCATATCTGAAAGGAAGGATCCTGGGTTTCTAAAACACTCCTTTGTCCTTTGCACCCTCTCCCTCTTGAGGAGACCTACCATGAAATTGATTAGGCAGTGATGGCTAACATACTGATTATACTAATGTTTGACTATTGATATGTGTCAGCATTTGTATTTTAATTGTATAGATTTTAGAATCAATCATATCAGGCTCTATTACACAGTTTGGATTGAAATTTTTAATATCATCCTTTGATGGGTATTGGTAGACAATAGTTAGGTTTCATGTAGTTGAAACAGTTTAAATAATGCTTTACTTTATGTTTATGGGTGTTTTACATGCATGTGTATCTACACACCACTTGCTGACCTGGTGCTTGTGGAGGCCATAATAGTATTGGATCCCCTGGAACTAGAGTTGCAGGTAGTTGTAAACATTCATGTGAGTGTTTGGGATTGAAGCCAGGTCTTCTGAAAGAGCAGCCAGTGCTCTGACCACCAAACCATCTCTGTCCACCCCCCCTTACACACACAGATTTTTTTTAATTAAGGACTTTCATCCGAGGAAGATACAGTATAAGCATGTAGCTAGGATATAGAATATCATTTTTAATAAGTTTTTATGTGTGTAGCACATTTTATCTTATGTAAAACCACTGTTACAAATAGACTTTGATTAGAACTTCTGTATTGTAAACGCATGTAATTTTCTAAGTTCCTAGAAGTAGCAGCCTTAGACATTCAGATTCATGTGCTCAGTTTTCTTCATATTTACAAATGTGTCATCTTATACTATAATTGTGGTACAGTCCCTCTTGGAGCCTGAAAAGCAAAGTAATGATGTGACTGATTTTGATGTCCAGTGATTCTGTGTTTAATGATGATCAGGAGCCTGACATTCGTACCCTTCTCTCTCCTGCTTGTTTTTCAGTGGTGGGAAGGACAGCTGTTACAACATGATGCAGTGCATTGCCGCGGGGCATCGCATTGTTGCTTTAGCAAATCTAAGACCAGATGAAAACCAAGGTAAGGATTTGACATTTTTGGTCCTTTCTTTAGATGACTGCAGCTCAACTTCATTATTGCAGGTTGGTAAGAAATAGTCTGTTTCCTCATTGGCTCTTAGTTTACAATATATGAGTGGCACTGGTTAAAAAAAAAAAGGTGCCCTCCACTATTTTAGATGTAGTGAAGCATGTAAGCCTTCCCTTTGTACTCACTGTAGATGATGAGCCTCATGAGAGTAGATGTAGTATCTTAGACTTTCCTTTGAAGGCTACCCAGCTCTTGGAAGCTCTGTACCTCTCGTAGGTGCTTATTGGCGGACCAGTGAGTACTGCACTCATTCGAATTAGCCAGTTTACTTCTGGGGGATATTTGAATAATTCTGGAAGTGATGTGGAAAGATGTAAATTGGGAGTATTTTATAAGAAAGGAAACAAGCTTATAAAGGATGCGGGGTAAATCTATGCTTTAGGATTTGAGGCTGGGCTCAGCTGAAGGGTGAACTAGGTTTTTAGACATAATGTTTCTGAGAAGGACTCTCTAGTTCTATCTTAAAGCATGAGAAGTCTCCTAAGGTGATAGGACTGCTTTTATTGTGAAGGTGGTATTTACTATGAAGGTGATAGGGCTGTGCTGCAGCTTTTATTATGAAGAAGCAGTAAAACTCGTACAGACCATGCTTTTACCAAAGGGGAGACATCCCTTGCATCAAATTGGGCAAGTGAGTCTTTTTACCTTTCTTTAAAATTCTTAGTAATAAAAAAATGTTCATATGATGTGTACTGCACATATGAAGTGATTTTCCTCCCTTGAATTTCTGCTGTGTCCAGCTTTCAACCTGAACTATTTATTGTGTAAAAGATCATTGTTGTATAATCTTTTATGTGTTAATATTGCTGACAGAACAGTGAAACGACAAGCAAGTATATCTTTTGCACTTATTAATAGAATGGAGGCCTTTATTAGAATATTGTTAGTGATGGAAAGATTTAATGGTAATTGTAATTAGAATATTATGAATTAAGAAGCTGGGAATATCAAGTTACCCCATGTAATTGGTGTAGAAGAGAGTAGGTTGTTGTGGGTCAACAATGGACAGGGCTTGGTAGTATCAATTAAAGTCAGCAGGATGTTGGAACTGTTGAAGGAATCAACAAATGATTTTTTTTAACTCTTTAAATGGTCTGAAAGGAACCTCACGGAGAAATGCATGGCTCCATTGAAGAGTAAAGCTGGGTATAATATATTCACAACATATCATGCTTTTCACAGTATGGGTTTACAGTAGGTAATGAGGATAGTGTGCAGTTGTCATAAAATTCCCAGAGCCATCCCTTTCAGTCTGTAGTAGGAGCTTCTGTGGTGTGCTAATGCAAGTGCTTTAGGCCACAGTGGAGGCTTTGCTTTTCTTTGCTCTCATCCATAGCTTCCACTCAGGAGACTGTTGTGGTAAGGACTACACGGAGCCCTAACGAAAGCAGATTGGGTTTTGAAGCCATTACAATGTCTAGTAGTTGTACTCATTTCAGGAAGCTTCTTGCTATGAAGCTCATTTTGTGGAATAAATTGATTGACTAATATTCTTTAGTAAAAATACATTAAAGACTCGCTAACTTGGTAGGATGGACAATTGAAAAGTTTTAGGGTGAGCTGACTAAATCTCTGTTTCAAAGTTTAAGGTAAGGACTAGACTTACAGGAATGTGCGAATATGTTTTGTGGGAAGCCACACAGCTGTGGGGGTCAAGCCAAAATGAGATGGCACATGATGATACTACTGGTTGTTGAAAGACATTTACCCTGTTAGTCATTCCCTTCCACATTTGAAAACATGCATGTACATGTGTCTGTCAAAACTAAACAGTTTCAATGGCACTAAATACTAGTTTCAGTATCATTTCTACCATATCTTCTCTGTATAAAATGTAAATGGTATGAGATCATTTTGAGAGGTAATTCATACTCTGTCCTCTATTGGAGGAATGCAGAGTGTATTAGTCTGTGAAAAATTTTAACAAACTCATCTATATAGACTTATTTACCTATATACTTTTAAAACATATTTGACATAAAATCTCTTTCCATGTTTTAAATATTAATATTTTATGGGATTTGAATTCTGAAGAATAGATTTTAGAAGATGCATCAAAGACTGCCTATCATTTTATTATATAACCATAATATAGTTCCTAATCTATTACAAATAATGCTGTAATGAATGCTTTACCCATAATGATATGTATGGAAATTTGAGACAACTGGTAATTATATCATGCATTAGATTCATTTATCCTGTTTCCAAAATATGTTGGTAATTGCTCTAACAAATATTGAATTATATGTATATGTTTTGTTGATGTATTGATATAAAACATAGCAAGTATATCTATTTTTCTGCCAAATATGTTTTACTTACTAAGCAGGTATTTATTTAAGAGAAATTTTTATTAAAAGTCTAGATGAGTTTTGAATAACCTGAATGGTTTGAATAAACTTATGTAATATAATTTCCAATTGAGTAAACTAGTTAAAATTTATTGGGTTCATTACTCTTATATTTAAGAATTGTATATAATTTAAAGAATATAAATGTAATCATGTTACTAATTAGAAACCTAAATGATTAGAGCTGAGCTGAACTGAATTTGGCTGAGACAAATGTGCACTGTCCATGTATTATCTCACTATAAATGTGGGGAGATATGGTACATTTTCAAGCTTAGTGTTAACTAGTCTTCAAATGAAAAAAGTTGCTTCCTTAAAGTCTATTTATTTTTATTCTGTCTTACTAATTATTTCTTTTTAACTATTACAGTGGAGTCAGATGAATTGGATAGCTACATGTATCAGACAGTGGGTCACCATGCCATTGACCTGTATGCAGAAGCAATGGCTCTTCCCCTGTACCGCAGAACCATAAGAGGAAGGAGCTTAGAGACAGGAAAAATGTATACCACACGGGAAGGTGATGAGGTTGAAGATCTCTATGAACTATTGAAACTCGTTAAGGTATGCAGAGTGACTCACTATCCCTTTTGAACTGTGTAACTTTCATTTATTGAGTTATTTAATATTAAATAGTTTGCAGCTGTTCATAGCCCAGCTATTTTTTTGAAAGTATATTTTATCTTTTAGGTGGAAGGTAACAAAAAAATTGCTGGTATGTCTTTATATTAGACTATGGAAAAGTAAGACTTTTGGTATAGATTTGCATCTATGCTTATTACATGATTTTTTTCAAAATTTTTAAATTTATTTTGTATGTGTGTTTTGCCTGGATATATGTTTGTGTAACATATGTATATCTGGTACCTACGGAGGCAAACCTCCATGTGGGTGCTGGATACCAGCACCTTTAACTGCTTAGCCATCTCTCAATCACCCTCATCAAATGGTATTTCTTTCCCTTCAGGGTACTGAAAAACAATAGCAGTCAATCTTTTTATTTAACAGATTTTGAATTCCTACTAAACAAATTGATGAGTCCCATTTCTTTATTAGAGTTTCTGGTTGCGAGAGTAAGACAAGGAACAGACAGCATGGCTGCTGTGGAAGAGGACTGTGAGAAGTGAGGCCACCGTGACAGCAACATGGCCTGAGATAGCCAGGGATGGCCAGTGAGACCTTTCCCGTAAGGTTAAGGTTGCACAGCCTGGAGGCCAGAAGGAAGGAAGTCAGATGCTAAGCTTTCAATAAATTTGGCAGAATTATGAATTAATAAGGCATTATATGTATTTTATTGTTGTCCCTCATTCATTCAAGAATAGTTCCAGCACAGAAAATCTTTCAGAGAAATGTGGGCTCATCTATCTACTAGATACTACACTCAGTGAATGTAGAAGGAGATAATAGTGAACGATCATCATTGCATGCTCATTGATAATCAGCTACTTGAGGATAGTTCAGCATTCTTCCTAAAACAAATGTTTATTCAGCCACTGTACACATTCAGTTCACATAAGGCATACTAACGGGGGACTCAAGTCAATGTGTACTGAATATCTCAATATTTTTACAGGGGAAAGAAAAGGAGTTCCATCCTTTCTTGTACCACTGCATTTTTTCACTCTTTAGGTCAACCCTCTCCCAAGTTATGTAATGAACATTTCTTAATTGAAAATTTATAATATTAATCAAAATTTTATATTGTTAACAGTTTTGATTAAGAAAAATACCAGATAGCCAAGTACATTTAAAGTAGCTTAGTGAAAACAGTTCCTATTTTGTATGTCAGAACTTTTTTATCTTCAAAAGAAGCACAGGAGCTGTTGTTTTTGCAGGATGCTGTTTAGTTTGACAGCACATGAAGTGGAGACTTTGCAGAGACTGGTGTTGGAAGCTGCATGCTCATTATAACTACTGTGATTGCAAAACAAAGAGGAAGGAAAAGACTTTTGCTCTCTATGATTGTCTCTCTAGAAAGGTTGGAGATGTAACAATGAGATCCAGATTTTGTCTTTTCACATTTGGTTTTCCAGACTACACTGAAACTGGATATCGACATATCAGTATAAAACAATATTACAAATTGATGGAACCTGCACTAGAAATAATGGGGTTGCTTAAAAATCACAAATGTGGTAACTTTGAAGAAATACTGTGATAATAACAGCCATCCAGGAAAGGGAATGATAATAAATTACTAATCAGTTTAATTAAAAGTGAGCAGATTAGTAGTAATTAAGAAGAAATCCCCCTTTTCTCCATGCTGTCTTTGGAGAAATGGATGCTTTGCCATTATCTTGATAGTAACCATCAATTATGACATAAATTAATGCTAATGTTAAATCTTGACAACTTCTGCTTTGGAATTTCATACATGATAATTATAACTATAGTTGAAAGAGATGTTATCAAGTTGTCTGGGACTAAATAATTTCTTCTTTTCCTATGTAAAAATATTAATTTTACTATAGGATATTTTAAGACATCAGTATCAGAAATCTATTACTTTTATGAAAGAAATTGTATACCTAAGCTTTTAAAGTTAAATCCATTTGTGAAACACTGGTACAAAGATTTCAGTAAAGGTCTCATATATTCTAATGAATAATTGAGTAATTATAGAAAAAAACTAACTTAGAAAGGGCTATAATTTCCAAGTTTGTCTCAACTTTCTATAAGCAAAAGAACTGCACTTTAAGCTTTTGAATGTTAATGTAGCATGGAAGCGCCAGGACTTACTTTTGTTTCAATTTTTTATTCCTCATAGGTTTCTTGCTTGTGTTACATATGTCTTTTGTTTTTATAGATTTTTCCTTTCAAATATGAGAGCCATGTTTTTCTAGGGTGAGCTTCATTTTGCAAATAATTCAGTCTGTTTAAGTAGCAAAAAAACTCCAGGAAGTTTAGAATTACAAGTTTTCTGTTTTGTTGAAGTCAGGAAAATGTGTCAATCCATCATATCTCTTCAGTAGTTAGGTACCTGTGAGTCTCATATAGGTATCTGAAGCTATTTGCTGGGTGGTGATGGCACTTGCCTTTAATCCGAGCACTCAGGAGGCAGAGGCAGATGAATCTCTGTGAGCTGGAGTTCTGCCTGGTCTACAAGAACTAGTTACAGGACAGGCTCTATAGAGAAACCCTATCTCAGAAAACCAAAAAAAAAAAAAAAGTTGGTAGTATGATGTCTCTTTTGTATTGAAGTGTAATGTGATTCTCTTCTAGTTTAATATGGTGTAACTTTCTTTTTCTGAAACCAGTAATTTATGAATTGTGTTCAAGTTTTTTTATTGAAGCCTATTAAAAGATACAAATTAGCATCATTTTTTTCTGTAGAATCATATTTAAGGATCTATTTTTTTCCTCTCTTTGGATTTGGTACTGTTTCTTTCTAGATATGAGAGGTTTCTTCCCACTATCCCCATTTTGGTGGAATGTTTCTTTAAGACATTTCCAAATGGCAGATCCATTCAAAGTCTTACACTTTGAAAGTGTTTGTATTTTGCCCCACAGTTTTTACTGAACCTTAACGAATGCTTTCCTGTAGGTCTTCTATAATTGCTTAGTGATAGGATATCTCTCTTTAAAAACTTGTCCCTGTTTGATGACAGCCTTATAGTCCAAATGATAACCTTTATATCTAGCCCACTTACAATAGAGCCTTCCTCTTCTGTCTGCAATGGACCAGGGATGGTTTGTCCTAACAGAATATAGCACTGGCAATTGACAGAAGCTGTGTTCTTCCATTTGTCTAGAGAAAGGTTGACTATGGGATATAGATATTTAATAGCCTTTGCCTTTTACTTTTTGTTTTGAATGGGAAATAGTTAATGTCAAATATAATAGAAAAAATGGCAGAGCCAGATGACTTACAGTGAAAGGATTGTTCTGGGAAGTCCTCTTTTGTGACTTGTTTGATAATTTTCTCTTTTTGATTTTCTTCATGCCCCCCCACCCACAAACACCCGGCACTGCCTAGTCAGAAATTACAGTTTGTAGGATGAACCTTTATGTAACTTCTATTTTGCCAAATATTTTTTCTTGTTTGTGTCATTAGTAAAGACAGATGTTCCTTGGGAACCAGAATGGGTCCTATCTGGTTTGTTGTTGTTGGTGGTGGGGGGTGTGTGTGTGTGGGTGTGTGTGTCTGTGCACATGTGTACATGCATGTGGAGGCCAGAGGTTGATATTAGGTATCTTTCTCAATGGCTTCTCTACCTTATTTTTTTGACACAGCATCTCTGACTTGGCCAGGAGGTCAGTAATTGGACAGAATACAGAATATCTGGCCAGCAAGCAAGCCCCAATAATCTTCCTTTTTTTTGTATCCCCAGTACAAGGAATACAGGCAAGCTGCTAGATCTGGGTTTGTTTGTTTGTTTGTTTGGTTGGTTGGTTGGTTGATTGGTTTTTGTTTTTGATTTTTACCTAGTTGCTGGTAAATTGAACTCAGGCACCACATGAGCTGCATGCTTGCCAGGAGGCCCCTTATCTACTGAGCCATGTCCCTAGCTCTATGCCTTTTCATTATTGTGCCTTTGAGAGTGCTTCTGGAATCCTTTTTATTTTTGTGTTGAGTTTTTTAAAGCAGTATTTCTCCAATAGCTAAGAACTTTCTTTATTCATTGAGCTTTATACATGATTTTCTTTTTCTGTAGTAGCCACATCCCTTGTATCTATCTATCTTTCTTTCTTTCTTTCTTTCTTTCTTTCTTTCTTTCTTTCTT
>LOEQ01006338.1:23846-76169 GCA_001685075.1 Bramus lutescens | reverse complement strand
ACAACTTTGAGATACCATCTTACTCCTGTCAGAATGGCTAAGATCAAAAACACCGTGTATCATTTTAAAAATATAAGTACAAGATTTTAAATCCTATCTGTTGTTCCTCCTCAGTTGTTCCTGTTTTCTTTGGGTGTTTTTCTCGTGCTGTGTAAGAATAAGAGAAGAGCTGACTGTGACTACATTGGTTTTAGTTTTCCCAGACATGGCTGAGACTTGTGAACCTGAAGTTCATGATAGTGTTGCTCCCCTGGCTCCTTCTTCCTTGTTCTCTTCCAGGCAGCAGTAGATTATGCTTTTTCTACTGATTTATCAGTTATCAGTCTTTTATCTTCTTTCTGATTCATGCAAGAAGTTGAGATATTCTGGCTCAGATAGATCCCTGCTGCTCTTGTTTTTGATAGAGTGTACATTTGTGTCATTTAATAGAATTTCAGCATCCAGAACCCCGTGTTCATTTCGTTCTAATGGGATATATCTAATGTGCTTCTGACACTTGAGCATGCAGTCTCGGTCTTCCTCTTCTAACCTTACTGACACTCCTCTTGTATTCATTTGCTCATAGGCATCTCAGCTTGGCAATGACCTTAAATCCCTTATAACTTAAATATGGTAATTAATGAATAATTGCTTTCTTAAGTGAATAATTTAAGAAATATTAATTATAGGATAATTTCTTAAAAATGGAGTATTTACTGTTGAAAGTAAATTGTAAAATGCAATACAAAACCAAGGTACCTTCATCTTTGCTTTTAGAGAATATCCGTTGCTATGTTACATTCTCTGATAATTTATTTTTTACCAGAGAGAAAAAGTTCGAGCCAATCACTTTATCACTTTTTTATTTTTCTATTTTTTCTTTTATTGAAAATAGATTTTTTTAAGATACTATATTCCAGTTATGGTTTACCCTTACCCAGCTTGTCTGAGATCCTTCCTACCTTCCCTCCTATCCTAATCCACATCCTGTCTGTCTCTCCTTAGAGGACAAACAGGCATCCAAATAATAAAATAAAACAAGATTAAAAAAAAAAACAGTCAAATCAGAATAAGACAAAACAGATAAACAGCAGAAAAAAAAAGTATGTGAAACATATATAAACAGAGACACAGGATAGCACATACAGGAATCCCATAAAAACACAACACAGGGAGCCATAATACATATGCAAAGACTCTGTAATGGGTAAAATGCCCTGATAAAACATTATGAGACAAAGAATTTCCAGAGATGTCATTGTTTTCCTGTTGTGGGACCTACCATTAAGAGTGGTTTGTGTCCCCAGTGAGACTCTGTTGGGGAAAACTATTTTTTCATTTACAAGTGGCTATCAGTTGGAAATAGCTTCTGTGTTAGGAATGGGTGCTGTGTCCAGTGCTTCTCTCAGTGCTGGAATTCCATCTGTTACAGGGCTTTTGCATGCTCCCACAGTGCTGTGAGTTCATATGTATGTCAGTTCTGCTGTGTTTAGAAGGCCTTGTTTGTCTTCTTGGTGTCCTTCATCCCCTCTGACTCTTATGATCTTGAACCTTCCCTTTCTCTTCATCAGGGTTCCTGGAGCCCTGAGGGGAGAAATTTGATAGAGACCTTCCATTTAGGACAACTGACTGTTCTAGTGTCTTTTACTCTCTCCACATCCTCTGCTGTGGCTCCTAGTTAGTTACTATCTGTTGTGGGAGGAAACTTTCCTTTCATGATTCTTTCAATGATTTATTTATTTTTGTTGTATTTGCATTAGTATTTTGCCTGCATGTATGTCTGAGGGTGTTGGATCCTCTGGAACTGGAGTCATAGAGCATTGAGCTGCCATGTGGGTGCTGGGAATTGAACGTCAATGTTTCAGAAGAGCAACCAGTGCTCTCAACTCTGAGCCATTTTCCAGCCAAGAGGAGGAAGCTTTTCTGATGATGACTGAGGAAGACATTGATCTATGAGTATATCCAAATGTCATGAGTAATCATTTTATAGCTATGTTTCTTTAGCAGAACGGTAATATTTGTTTTTCCCTAGGTTCCAGACCTATGTGTCCCAGGTCTTGCCCTCCTGAACAGTATCAGAATGGGCTCCATATCATGGAGTGGGCCTTAAATCCAATCAGATGCTAGTTAGTTACTGCCATAAATGTGTCGCTATTGCCCTAGCATATCTTTGTAGGCAGACCATTGGATGCTGAAGAGTTTGTTTTGGAGATGTCGTTTACCTTTCTGCTTTGGTTGTTTACAGAGTCCCTTCTAGTACCATGAACACTGGTCCATAGGGATAAAGGTTCTAGGCAGGTACCAACGTGGCTTCTTCATGTTCAGTGACTTGTGTAGGGTTTGTCTTTAGCACTAGGGCCTTACTGTTAGTTTTTTGGAGAGTAATAATTGTCTGCAGGTTCCTATTGGCCCCTTCGGTCAACAACTCAATTAGATGTGACCAATTCCTGGGACTGAAAGCTTAGTTTGGTGATCAGAGATATCCAACTGGGGCTCCATTTTCCTCGTTTAATCAATTTTAAATAAAATATAATTTGTTGAAAATACTATAAAGGTAAGTTTAGGAACAAGTAAAAATGTAGGACCCAATTAGATAATCAAATGCAGTGTTCTGTTTTATCCTGTTTTGTTTCTCTCTCTAGCCTCTGTTGACTATTTAGTCAGAACTCTTGCAGTTAGAAGTTAGCTCCTATTTACATTCTTTCTAGTGTAATTCTTCTAGAAAAATTTCTAGTCATCTTACACAGCTTAAAGAAAAAAATCCAATTTTATGCCATTGTTCTTTGGCCTGACATAACATTATCAAGCCAGTTACTGTTTCTAGAAGTTGATTTCATTTGATTGAACGGGTATAAACCAACCATTTCTGAAGAAAGAAGTAGAGAAATTATTATTGAACTCTGATAATATATTCCAGGCATAAACAAATGATGGATCTTCAACTTAGATCAGGTTCTTGCTTTTAGAAAGATGGACTATGGTAGGGGCATAAAGAGCAGCAGGTTTCCAGAATTTAATAGGTTCCAGATATGGGCAACTTTGGGAACCATCAGAGGTGATTCTTTGACAATTTCCCTGTTTTTATAGCCTCTTTCCCACTGCATTCTTTCTTACCTTTTTCCTTCATCCTCCTTTGTGTATATTTTCAAAAATTAACCATTGGCCCCACAGCCTTGACTTTGCAATCTGAGATTTTCATAATTTGGTTATTCATAATTTCCTGACTTTACTATCCTGTAAGCATAGTGAACTTAGCAAGTTTAAAACAGAAAGTTTCTGTAAGAACATTTCAGTTTTTGTATTACCTTTTTAGGAATTTAACCCCATCACTCATTTCAAAACCTGAATCCCACTACCAAGCTTGAACTTTTTCTTAGCTCCTCCTTTACTTCAGCCGCTACTATTATTTCTCCTCAACCTTTTGATAATACTCTGACGAAATATAAATCTGACACTTTGACTTCATTCTTGCCATGGCTGCTTGTCTGTCTGTGGTATAGAGCAGTCTCCTAATGAGTCATTCACCTGTGCTTCGTGTAGCTCTTCCAGCACATGGTTGTCAGAGAGACTGTATGCATGCTTAAGATGCCCACTGTTAAGACACTTAATCAGAAGCCCCTGTGTCCTATTAATCTGATCCTGTTAGTCCCATATAAGCCTCTATGATCACATTATAACCAGTAGCCACTTTAATTTCAACTTTAAAAAAAGCAGTGACTTTAACCTTTTTAAAAAACATCTTATTTCTTTATTCTCCTGAAGAACTTCATCTTTATCCATTGTGAAATCTGTAATCTTCCTTAGTTTTGGGTCTCTAATGGCAACTTGTCAATTATTTTATTGTGGCCCTGAGCATGTCACTATGATCATTTATATGGCTATACTGGCTGTTGGGCTGTGAGACCTTCAGCACGATGCGCAATGCTCACTTCCAGTTTTTGTATCATAAGTACCTGGGAAAGGTTTTGGCATATGTAGGCTCATGAAGAATTGTTTTAAAGGGTAGATAAGTAAAAAATTATCAAATTAAATTTTTATTTCATAATTTATCTAATGTAGGAGCACTGGTATTATTTTATTATGTGACATAATTCAGGTTTTTTCTATTTTTGTCCAGAACTTAAGGGGCTTCGGCATCATGGTGAAAGTTTATAAAATAAGGCATCCCATTATTTGTGGTGCAATTATTATCTGTACTAAGTGTGATTTCCATCTGAGCAGAGACTTTTTCCACAATATCCCTATATTAGGAAACCTGCTTTATGAGTCTTTTCACTTCAGATCTTAGGGGGAAATAGTCTAGAATCTTAAGTGGCTTTGAGGTGAATCCAGAGTGTTTAAAGTGGGAGGAACATATAATATGGCTTTAAGATTTGTAGGGAGGACCCAGACAGTGCTGGTTAAACAGGCACATGGCTCTGCCCAGATTGCTCCTGGCTCCTCAGCACTGCACAGCTTCTCTCAAGCCCTGTCAGTCCCCAAGATATGGGACATTAAGCCTGGTCCTTGGCACGATAAATGTGTTTCTGGTATTGACCCTGGTCTCTAAACAGGAAGTGTTGGCACTGTAGTTAGCCAGTGTCGTTTTGCTCCCAGGTGCAGTGCCTTAAGGCTGTGCACTATTTGGCCTGTTAAGATGAAAAATTCAGACATGTGTAAGGAAATAGAAGATGATGACTCTCTCTAGGAAGTAGAGTTGGATGATAATTTTCATTTGTTAGAACTTCCTCATCTTATCATAGGATTAGATTTTTCTTTTTTCTTATTTTCCCCACCCAGATAGGGTTTCTCTATATAGGTCTAGGTGTCCTGGAACCCACTCTTTAGACCAGGCTGACCTAGAACTCAAAGATCCACTTTCCTCTGCCTCCTGAGTGCTGAGATTAAAGGTGTGTACCACCTCTTCCTGGATCAGACTTTTTGTCTGTAGGTTTTTCCTAAAACTTCAACTTAAGACGCCTTCATTTTCACAAGTTGATTGTGTCTCCTCAACTGTGGACTGTCTTCACTTGGTGTTGCTGACAGTGTCTATATATTGTTTTTGAACATTACCTATATATTCTTTCTGTAATTTTCTCATCTAGTGACCCTCTTGGAATTTACCAATTGACTTTATTTTTTGTATTTTTTTCTTTATGCTTTCCAACCTCTGGAGTCTCTGTCCCATTGACTTTTTGCCCTTTCTCTGAATGTTTAACCATCATTTTCAAAGAAACCTTTTGTGGCTCTCTGCTTCTGTAATTGTGTCATCTAAGATGCTAGATTTATGTCCTCTAGTCTTTTTTTTCACATGTAGTTTATCCTGTCACTGTGGTGTTCTCAATTAAATGACTGAGAACGTAGGACAGATTGATAAAAGTTTCTTTATTTTGTTGGTGGCCTTGCATTACATTTCAAGTAGGACTTTATTGATTGTCACACAACATAATCATAGATATTATAAAGATCTTTTAAAATGCTGTTTTAGTTGTCTGTTTGTGTGGGGTTATGTTCATATGAGTGAGAGTTCCCATGAAGGCCAGAGGAGTTGGATCTATGTGGAGCTGGAGTTAGAAGTCGGTTGTGAGCTCCCAACTTTATATCTGAGTGTTAAACTAAGGTCTTCTGCAAAGCGATATTCACTCTAGCCCATAAAATGATTGTTTTATGATGGATTTTTGTCTTTAAATTTAGAAACATCAGAAAAATGATAATAAAGTGGTTGTAGGAAGCAGTTATATATTGGGTATGGTTTTTGACAAGAGATGATATAATAGAGACTTCATTCTGTATTGACATGAGAAGATATGGAGTAATCAAAGGAAATTGTAATTGATGTTTTTTGATGTTTCCTGAATTTTCCATTAGATACACACATACATATATGGATGGTATAGCTAGATCATAGGATAGTTCTACATATATTTTAATTTTTTTTATATTTGTGCTTTGGAATTGACCCCAAGGCCATACGTGTTGTGGTATATCCCTAGCTCTCTTTCACTTTTATTTTGAGGCATGGCTTTACCAAGTTGCCCAGGCTAGCCTTTAATTCATATTGTGTCCTAGGCAGGCTTTGAATTTGCAGCTCTTCTGCATCAGTCTCCTAAGTGTCTAAGATTAATATAGACCTGCACTACTAGGGCTAGGTAATTTAAATTTTGAGTAATTTCTATATTTCTTCCACAATAATTATACTCATTTCCATTTTTGCCAATAATGTATGAGAGTTCTATTTTTTCCTATATCCTCACTTCAGTTTTTAGTAATAGTTATTTTTACATGGGTATAACATGTAGTTTTAATTTGCATTTCCCTCATAGTTAATATATTGAACATTTTTTCATACAGTTGCTGCCCATTTTTATTTCTTTTAAGAAGTATCTAAAATAGTTATTTTTAAGTTGGATTATCTGGATGATACTTTTATCAGTTTCTTATGTTCACTAGTTTTTAACCCTTTGTTGGGTGATCTATTAAGAGTAGTTTCCCTTATCTGTTGGGTAACTTCCTTCAGTCAATAACTTCTAAGAGGCTAGAACAGGTTGGAGCATGACTTTTTGGGTACCCAGAGAAAACTGCTAGTCAGCTCTTGCTCTCTCTTGTTCCCATGCTCCACGTGGACCTTGATGTTGGATCCCCGTTCCAGATCCATGAGTTTTTCCTTTACAATAAAGAATAATCTTGGAATCTTTTGGAGTTAATTTAATATTATTTGACTCACACCCCCATCCCCACCACGGACATGTTCAGCTTCACTTATCCTGGCTCCTGTTTTATTTCATTGTTGTTTACTTTGTTGTAGAGCAGCCTTATGGTATACTTTAATTCTATTAGTCTGTTGCTTTTGATATTAAAAACAACAGAATAGCCTTTATTAATGTCTTGAATATCTCCCTGTGTTCTTGTCTAGTGGCTTCCCGTTTGCTTTACTTATACTTGAATACTTTATCCATTTTAAGTTATTTATTGTCCATGCTGAAAATTGAGAGTCAAATTCAGTCTCCATGTGGTTTTTTGGTTTTCCTTGCACCATTTATTGAAGAAACTGTTTGATATTTCTACAGTATGTGTTTGTGATACCTTAAGTAAAAGTCAGTGGTTTATAGATGAATGGACTTATTTCTCAGCTCTTTGTTCTCGTCTACAGGTCTCTTGTTTTCATGATACTACTGAAGTCTTTCAGTTGCTGTAGTTGTGTATTGTGTTTTGTAATCAAGTATTATGATGTGTTTACATTTGACCTTCTTGTTAGGTTGTTTTGGTTGTTGTCTAAGGTGATTAGTACTTTCATATGAAATTGAGGAACATTTTCAGTTTTTTGAAGAATACCATTGGTATTTTCATGAGAATTTAATTTACTCTATTCATTTGTTTTACCTGGTATGAGCATTTAAAAATATATTTTTATAATTTCATGTTTATGAGAGTTCCTTTCATTTCATTGTGTATACTCTTAAACTTTCTTCCTTCGGTGTTTTATAATTTTCATTGTAAAGGTCTTTTGCTTTCTTGATGAAATTTATTGCTAAGTATTTGTTATAGCTTTTGAGAATGAATTTCTGTCGCTATTTCTTTCTTGGCAATCTTACTGTATAAAATGGGTGCTATTTGTATATTGATGTTTGTATCTTGTAAATGATGAATTTATCAGTTTGACAGGTTTGCTGGTAGAAATGTTAGGTTTTTGTGTATACAATATTATGCCATTTGCAGATAAGAAAAATTTCGCTTCTCCATTTTCATTTGTGTGTCTTTTATTTCTTACATCTTTCTCTTTCTTAGTTGACTGACTACCTGTTTGAGTACTATGTCTAATATATACATGCATATAATACTATCTGTATTTATGTATGCAGCTGCATGTTTATATGTTTGTATTTACATACATATGTATTTCTTACTGTTAACAATTCTTAGAGTAAAAATTAAAAGCCACTGCCCTGAAGAGGTTGCCCAAGGAATGACAGACAGATAGAGTTGCAAGTTAACTTCAGAATTACCTCATGGTAATTCTGTTGCAAGTAACAGATTAGAGAAATGCTATGCCATAGGCGAGTTCAGGTTGCGAATGAAGATTTCAGAAAGCTAGGAAGTTATGTGGGTAGTAACCAGGCAAATAGCAATCACAGAAGTGAAGGGTGTACACTGCAGGGGACTAATAACGCTCTTTGATCGTGTTTCAGTAGCGACAAGAAGTCTCTATGTTAAATGCACAGTGTAATAGCTAACTTACACAGCTTTTGCTGGATAATATTCATAGCCAAAGTCAATTATATAGCCATATATTATAAATATTGTGCTCTTAAATTTTGTAACATTATGTTTTCTCCTTAATCTTGTGCAGCATGACTTACAATCTGCTTCATATCATTCTAGATTCATTGACTGAAGTTAAGGTTAATTTTTAGCTTGATAGTTCTTTTAATTGGATATTTAACAATCTCTTATTATAACTTTGTGAAATATACATCACCTAAAATGTTTTGACTTTGTTTCCTAAAAATAAATTCTGTAAATTCTCAAAAAAATACAAAGTGATTGATAGTAATGTATTTTATCATAATAGCATCCCATGGAGACACATAGTTCAAATTACTGTTGTAACTACATATAAAAGTTATTCACAGTCAAATCAAGCAAAATAAGGAGTCAACAGGTTTTGTAGCCCTTGGGCATGATAGCAGATAGGAACTGGCTTTCGGCCTGTAAGGCAAATACTGCCTTTGTGCTGTGCTTGTGATGTCTCTCCCATGGTTTACTGTGCATAATTTATTCTAAAAACTCCTGTGAAGTCCACTTTTCTTAAGTGTGTCTAGTCACACTGCTCTCTTCAGTAGAAATCATCTTTACTACTGTGATGGTTAGGATCCCTGCAAAACACCTTCTAATTATCTTTCATCTCTAGCTGTATTCCCAATATGGACTTTCTATTCCGCCTATTGTTCATTTACAGTTGTAAGTAACTTGAAAATTTGAAGTTGTAGCATATTTTTTCTGAGTCCTAGTCTAGAATAGATACTGTATTGACTCTATTCCTCTTGAATTCAGTCATTTTATCTGCAAAATATGGACCCATCTTTCCTTCTGTCTTGTTTCTCTGTTTTGAGAACATGTATAAATGCCTCTTTAGAGTTTTTGTTCTTTTATGTATATGGATATTTTGCCTCCATATATGCCCTTGAACAGTGTGTTTATGAAGTACCTGTGAACACCATATGACAAAGTAGGATCCTCTAGAACTATTGTCAGATTGTTGTGAGCTGCCATATGGGTGCTGGGAATTAAACCACAGTCTCCAAGATTAGCTAGGGCCCTTAACCACTGAGCTGTCTCTCCAACTCCATGATGACTCCTGAGATTTCTAAAGCAAAGGAGCTACATTAATTAGGTTACACTTTCCGTTATCCCTTCACCTTCATGTCAGTCTCGGGTCTTTCTTCTCTTTTATTCCTTAGCTCCCAAAATGATCCATTAAAGTTCTGTAGCGTCATTTTGTTTCATTGCATACAGAGTTCCACTGGAATAGTAATGTTTAATAGCTATTGTAAGTGAACACCAAGAAAAACGCAAGTACTGTTACATTTAGTAATGTTATGCACAGGAGAAAAGAGTGATAGTTATGTGTAGGAATTGGATTTATTTATACTATAGTTTGGGGTGAATTTATCCTTATCAATTCATTGCCTATGGGTTTTATCCCTCTGGAGTATTCTTTAGATTCTTTCAGTGTGTAATTCAGCTTTCTAAGAACTATGAAATTGTTTCCTATCAAGTGTCCTATGTGAGTAGACTCGTGATTAGACTCTTTTCACTGGAGATACAGAGGGTTGAACCCAAAGATGGCAAAGATCATAATTTAATGTTTTTTTTTTAATTGAACCTTATTTTGTCATGTTCTTTTAGAGCAATTTTTGGGATTTCCTTAGACCGCATCCATGTGCTTCTGACTTTGAAAGACTATAAAACTTGAGCTTGATCACAGACATATCATAAGAATTGAACTTGTGGACTTCTCTGGAGGATATTGTGATTCTTTAAGAAAGGGTTTCTAAATCTGAAAGAGTCAATTTTATACAGACTTTTGTATATATAAGTTTGTAGGGAGTGAATTCTTTGTTCTTCTCTTAGGTATAATAGTAGTCAGTTCTTTTTAAAAGTTTGAAGCCATGTTTTTACCCATTAGTTAGAGAAAATCTTGGAACCTAGGCATATCATGACCCTTTAGTTGAGAATAAGTAGGGCTCTGATCATATGATCACATACCGGTGATAGAATCATTGTGTGGGTAGAGCAGATGAGGATGCTGTAGATATGTCTAGAGAAAAGATTAAGCAGTGGTATTTTAAGATTTTTAGGAATGGAATAATAAGGACTACTAAGCACCGTTTTGGCTAATACCTCTAGTTCCAGTATTTGGGAAGCTGTGCTGAGAGGGTCACCATGAGTCTGAGGTGAGCATGAGCCTCAAAATGACAAACAAAAGAAGAGAGGGCACTGAGGCCTGTGAAGGAGCTTCTGGCTTGGAGACCTAGTTGTTAGGAAGTTGACCTGTGGACTTTATATACTGGAAGTTGAGAGACTGATATAAATGACATTGCTTCTGACTCCCCAATTGTGTTTTTCCTTTCTGTTACTTTTACAAGTGTTTATACTGTTATGCTGTTTTTCATCATTATTTACATGAAAAGCATATTCTTTCAATTCATTTATAACTTTTAGCTAGAATTGCCTGTTTTTCAGCTTTGGGCACTCCTCCGCATTCATTATAATGTCTTAATTGTAGGAAGTACTTAACAGTTTTTGTTGTATATTTGCTCCACAATGCTCTTAATGATTTTCATCAATCACATAGTCAATTCTATCACAAATTAAGGGTGGAATTTCTCTCAGGAATTACTGTTTGTAAATATTTTGCCTTACTATAATTGTGTACTTTTTATTATATTAGCTCTGTAAATCATATAGATTTTTCCCATTGCATCATGTATTGAAAGATCCACAGTTATCCCTACAAACTTTCTAATTTATATTCTGATTTATACATACATCATCTCAATGGGACATATTATCTTTAGTTTGCAGATACTTAGAAATATAGGTTAAGTATATGTATGTCTAAGGTTATACAGCTAAAAAGTGGTAATACATGTCTTAATTAGTGTTTCTATTGCCATGAAGAAATACCATGACCATGGCAATTCTTATAAAGAAAAAAAATTAGTGGGGTACCTTATAGTTTTAGAGGTCTGGTTCATTATCACCATTGTGGGACATGGCAGGATGCAAGCATAGTGCTGGAGAAGGAACTAATCTGCAAGAAACAGGAAGTAAACTGAAACACTGGGCATGGCTTGAGAATATAGGACAGCACAGAGCCCACCTCCACAGTGACACACTTCTTCCAACAAGGCCATACCAACTCCAACAAAGCCATACCTCTTTAACAGTACCCTATGAGCTCTGGGGGCCGGTTGTATTTAAAGTATCACATTCTACTCCATGGTTCCCATAAATTTATAACAACATAATGCAAAACGCATTGAGTCCAACTTGAAAAGTTCCCGTAGTCTATTACAGTCTCAATAATGTTTTAAAGTTCAAAGTTCAAAGTCTGTTCCAAGACTCATACAATCTCTTAACTGTAATCCCCTATAAAATAATTTTCAAAAATCACACACTTCCGTGACACAGAGTTCCTGTTCCAAAACATAGGGAAGGGAGCATAGTGAGGAAATATTGGACCAAAGTAAGACCAAGAACCAGCTGGGCAAACTTCAAACTCTGCATCTCCATGTTTAATGTCAGCGCTCTCTCCATATCTCCAACTCCTTTCATCTTTGTTGACTGCAATACACTTCTTTCTCTCAGACTAGTTTCACTCCCTGTTAGCAGCATTCCTTGGCAGGCATCTCACAGCTCTGGCATCTCCAACATTTTGGGGTCTCCAAGGCAATCCAAGCTTCAACTTCACAGCTTTGTGAAATGGCCTTTCTAGGTCTCCATTCATGGAACCCCTGGCACATGCTTGGCCTTAATGGCTTTCCTTAGTCCTGGAGGAAAATTCTGTAACCTTTCTTCTGTCCTTAACTCTAAAACCGGAACCATGTGGCAAAAGCTCTGCGGCTGGAACATCTTCACCAACTTTTTGTTTTTGATGGTCACCTTCATTGCCTAAACTTGGCTGTCCTGTAACTTGCTCTGTAGACTAGGCTGGCCTTGAACTCAGAGATCCACCAGTCTCTGCCTTCTGAGGGCTGGGATTAAAAGCAAGCACCACCACACTGGGCTCTAAGCTTTTCTTTAGTTCTTTCCACAAATTGGAAATTTATCTGGGTGGGATCTTGCCTTTAGTCCATTTCTTAATCTGTTTATCTCTTTGATCACAGTTTTTACCTTCATTCAACTTCCTGTTGCTCCTTTTCATTATAAATCTTTACAAGCATGAACACTAGTAATCAGAGGAAAGAGTCTATACTAGGGTGTTTTGAAATTTCCTTTGCTAACAGCTTGATTCCAAATCTCTTTACGTTAGTCTAAGGCAGACTGTTTGGACAAGGGCAAAAAAAAATCACTTTATTCATCAAAATATCACAACACAATATCTAGGCAACATACTAAAATTCCACCCCATTGAAACCTCTTGAGCCAACCCCCAAAGTTCAAATCATTCTCAGCACCATTGTCTTCCATTCTCCTAGTAGCCTGTCCGATTAAGCAGTGCTTAAAGCATCCCACTGCTTTCCTAACCCTAAGTACCCAAATCCAAATTCCCCCAAATGAAAACATGGTCAGATCTATCACAGAAATACCCCAGTCCCTGGTACAAACTTCTGCCTTAGTTAGGGTTTCTATTGGTGTGAAGAGACACCATGACCATGGCAATTCTTATAAAGAAAATCATTTAATGGTGTAGATTACAGTTTTAGAGGATTAGTCCGTTATCATCATGATGCATCAAGATAGCTTGCAGACAGGTGCTGTAGAAGGAGCTGAGATTACTGCATCTTGACCCACAGGAAGTGAATTGAACATAAGGTATGACTTGAGCATGTATGAGACCTCAAAGCCCAGCCCACCAAATTTATGCACTTCCTCCAACAAGGGCATACCTACTCCAACAAAGCCACATCTCCTAATAGTGTCATTTCTTATGAGTTTATACAGGCCTGTACTCCCAGAACGTACATTTGTACTCACAGTAGATACAGTTATAGCAATACATGTACAATGGAAGCCAGTATGCCATATAGATTGACAGTGTGGAAGAGGGCAGTCATATGACTTGGTAACAGCTACATAGGTACTTAATTCATATAATCTGTGTGTGTTTGATCTCTTAGGCTCTCAGAGTAACTTTGAGTTCTGACTTCTGAGAACGATTTTCTAAGGGCTAATTTGGTACTTGCATGATGATTCAAGAAAAGATATATGCAGGAAAAGCACATAAAAATTTACCGTAACTCCAATAAATAATTTTGTATTATAATTTGTTGAATCTAGTAATAAAAATTTAGTTTTATATATTGTGTTTTCCAGTAATTTTATTTTTTTGTATTTTAAGAAATATATTTTTAAATCTTTAGATCTATTTTATATTTATTTGTGTGCATGTGTGTCACAGTACACTTGTGCAGATCAGAGGGCAATGAATGGGAGTCCATGCTTTGTTTCTACCGTATGAGCTCCAGGGATCAAACTCACGTTGTCAGATCTGGCAGCAGATCTCTTTGTCCTGATGACTCTTATCTTTACGTTTTGCAATACTGTGTAATTATATTGGCACCAACCAGTAGGACATGCTGGAGAAGCGGAGGCAGAAGGATCTAGAGGTCCAGGGTTACCTAAACTTCCTTTGGAGTTAGGAGCATAGTTCAGAGGCAGAAGAAGTTTACTTAAGATGCTTGAGGCCTTGGGTTAATTGCCATCTTCTACATTGTATTAACAGATTTTATTTTTACACTTAGTGTTTCTTATAAGAATGGTGTATTTAATTAAGTCCTTGATTCACAATTAAAAATATGAAGATATTGTCCATCACTGATAGTTCTAGTTTCTATCCTTGATCCATTGATATCTCTAATAAAACAATTAACATATTAAAATATGTTTGCATTCTTTCATGAAATAAGAAAAAGTCCAGAGAAAGAACAAGAAAACATTGCTGCTGATACTAGCTGAAGGTTTTTCCACTTACAAAAAGGAGAGGTATTATTAGTGAGATAATGTTTGCAATTCCAAAAGACTTTAATTTACATTTTGCATGAGGTAAAAAAAAAAAGCTCATATAATTCTCTTTGAACTATGCCTCACTGGTGAAATAAGAATTTGATGAAGATCCCTTGGTTTTTTTTGTTGTTGTTTTTATGTTTTGTTTATTTAATGTTTTGCAGCATGTATCTAAATAGTGATACAGACTAAGAATATGAACAGGCATTTTACAAAGAAAGAAATTCACATGGGGAAAAATGTTCAAAAGTACCTTAGCAAAACAAAAGATAGTGGTCTTGAGAAGTGGGATGCTGTTATGAGTTTTCAGAAATCCTGTAAATTGGCTTAAGTTTTCTGGAGGATAATTTAGCAGAACTCATTAGACACAAAAAATGTGGTTTCACTTGGGAGATTTATCCTAAAGAAATAAAATGTACTTGACAATTTACAAATGACTGGCAGTCTAAATTATGATGCATCTATATGGTAGAATGCTGTATGACATAAAAAATGAAGTTTTAAAAATACATCTAGATGTACTACTCAGAGTGAGAAAATACATTGTCAATATTTTGTAGGATGCATTTTTACTGTACATATGGAGAACAATACCTGAAGGCTTATTCTAAGTTTCTCTATGGACTGTATTAACAATGATTGCTTTTGCATTTTTAAATCTGTAATTTTGTCTTCTAAGAGGTATGCATTGCTTTTGAGGCTTCTTTGTTGAACATGTGACTGATATTTTTAAATATACAGAATGATAGGAACACTAATAACCAACAGGATGTCAGCCATTCCCTGGTCTCTGTGAAAGTTCATGAGGAGCCTGTTTGCCTTTAGGAGCTGGTCTGTGAAAGCTATGTTTGAGAGGTTTTTGTTTTGTTTTCTGTGACAAATGTCTGTCATTTTCTAAACAAGAGAGGCAGTGTCCTAGTTAGGTGTGTGGAGTTCTTTTCATTCACTGAGGGCCCTGTTGTGTTAATACTGAATAAGCAGAGACAGCCTGCCTGCTGGTGAAAGATGGTAAGCCAGCCTCAGGGCCTTTCTAGTCAGTCCTAGCCCTCTGATTGCCACGTTTTCCTAATTTCCCAGTTCCAGGGCATCGCTAGAGTGACCTTGCTTGCTCAATATGTTGCTCTGAATCCCCAAGACTTTCACATGCATTTGGAAGTGGGCAACCAGGGATTGTTTACAGGAATCCAAATGAACTGTGCACTCACAGCAAGTTTGATAAACACACATTTCCTCCTTTTATCAGTGAGAATGCAGAATGTGAAGTATGAGTTTCCAGTTTTACTTATTCCCCTCAACCCTCTTCCTGTTTAAAAATGTAGACATAGTAATTGCATGTTGCTCTGTCCCTGTTTTTCATTCTGCTTACTGGTAGTTGATGGTTTATCCCGATACTTACCTAGGCATAGTTTGGAAAACTTGCAAAAATAAACTTTCCATGTATTTAGCTTAAAGGAGATTCATCCTAAGTAATGTAATGTGAGCACTAATTAACAGTAATGACTGCTAATCACTTTGCTTTTTATACTCCTTTAGGAGCCCTGCTATTATCCAATGTAGTTAAGTAAAATCATTGTATATGAATCAACAAGGCTGCATCCTTTTAGCAGCTATTGCTCACAATCAAGCTTTGCATAAATTAGTTAACAAAAATTAATTTTAGTGTGCTATGTTTGTAAAATAGTAAACTAAAATATCTTGTTAAAATTCTGTCTGTCAAAGGAAATTGTCTGCTTATTTTGCCAGTCTCCTTGTGGTAGATGAAGAATACCATTCCTAGTACACTGTCCACAGCTTGTGACAGTCTGTCCTTGATTTCTTTGAAAACACATGTGGCTTATAGTCACAGCAGCACTTTGATTCTGTTGAAAGCATTTATCTTATCAAACCAATGAAAAACAATAGAATAATGTTTTATTTTTCTTAATTTGTGTATTGACTTCTTAGAGGATCTCAGAGATATTTAAAGTGATATAGTTTGTTTGTTTAATCTTGATTCACGGGATTGCATATTCAACATTCATTAAAAGGGGTTGCATAGTAATGTTTAGGCCCCTATAAAAGCTTTCTGTTTATTTACATGCATTCAACACACCTGCAAACTGCCTTGCCTCAGGAGGAGACTAAATATGACTCATAAATTAATAATTTAAGAGAGCAGTACTCAAGTAGCATTTTGGTTAAGCTAATAAGTTAGAGCCTCAGAGTCAGAACTAGCAACTTTAAAGGTGCTTTATTTTTGACTTTTATTGGCTGAAAATAACTTGTTAAACTGGGGCTTTTGTACTAAAATGAAATCTTCATGCCATCTAAGCCACCCCTTTTTTTTGATTTACAAGCAGGTTGACTTGTTATTGTAGAATTCTTAACACTTTTACAGTTCCATGCTTTGATCTCAAAGAAGGTGTTAATCTCCTGGAAGTTGGAGAGTGACAGAATGTGGGACAGTGAGTGAATTTTCTTGGAAAATTTTGGCTTTCAATTAGGGGTCCAAGCTTTATGATGGTACCTACGTAAATGGTGTTGTATGTACCATGGGATACGGTGGTGTGGTCTGATGTATGCTAAAGGAGTACCTTGTCTCCTTTTTCGTGTTACATCTCTTGGGACAAGATGATGCCATTCTCATAGGGAATAGATGTATTACAGAAGTTCAGTAATTCAGGACATTGTATTTTAATTATCCAAATGAGCTAATTTGATTTTCCTTTAAGTTTTGTTATTGCTGGTATTAAAAAGTTTATATTTGGATAAATAAGGAAATATAAAAATAAGCAGTGGTTATGAAGCTTTATATCGCATGTACTAGTTTTACTATCTATTGAAAGCATAGGTGTTACAGTTGGCACTGCATGTAATTGAATTTAGTGTCAAAGAATCGTGACAGAAATGATGTGAATTTTTATTCAATACTATCTATAGCTAATTACTTGATTTGTAAGTAATGTGGGTAACATTTGTTTTAGATCATGGCACTATTGTCCAGTAGATGTTTATGAGAAAAAACATGCTTTTTAAAATTATGTTCTGATTTTGTGATTCTTGTGTAATAAAATGTTTAAAAAAAAGGTAAGGATTTCAGTTTTCAGTATTGACTTTTTTCCAGTGTTTACTTTCATGTGAGAGTGATTGATCTGTAGCTGTCATTTTACCCAACAAGGGGACAAATGGAATTGGCCTTTTAGACAAAAGTATGCAAACAGGCTGCATCCTTTCTCTGGATAGAATTGTGGAAGGATTGCAGGAGGTGCCACATCGTTAGCTGCTGATTATGTGGAGGGTTCTGCAGTGGGTGCTGTTTGCAGTGGTTAAGGAGGTGCTATGATCACCTTGCCTGTGAGTGCCACAAACGAAAATGCAAAACACGTGCCTTGCACTGTGCGCAGTTTGACAGTTGTTTTTGTTAAGTTTTTTTCCCCTCATTGAAGTCCGGTCTATTTTGGAAAAAAAATACATTTTTTTTTCTCTTTTATATTAAGCTTAGTAGATTTCCATGCATTTGACACTTTAGAGAAATTACAGTATTTTTTCTTAAGGCCTCTATTGTAAAGCTTCAAAGCTGGTGCAACAGTGCCCTCTATAGTCTTTCAGGACTCAGTAGGTAAATGTGGATGATTCCCAATGACAGGTAAGAAGCTAAGAAAGGGGATGTTGAACTCTAATTTCTTTTTGCAAACAAGAGATCCCTTTCTCCTAGGGAGACATTCTTGGTTTTCACTAGTGGCTTTACATTAAACAAAGGGAACAAAAGGCCATTCTGAGTTTTCGTGTAGAATTATTGGCTACCTCTTGTTGCTAACCCAGTTTTATCAGACATTTATCAGAGTAATTTGATATAGAAGGAATCTCACAAGCTGTATGGCCTCTTCATGAAATACCTTTTTGAGGTTGAACTCCAATAAGAGTATTTAAAAATTAGTTAATTCTTTCATACTTGCTTCCTAATTAGAATCTTCGTGGGCTGCCTAGAACTTAACTTTTACTTTTTCTGGAATTGGATAACCAAATGCGATTATTTAAATTCAAACCAAGGTGGTTACATAATGACTAAAGTATTTTTCCTTCATTAGCATTGATTTAAATTGTAGATTTCCTTTCCTCCCTTTGGTTATGTATTTGGTATTTGTATGTGTTTGAGTGGATAGTTAAGTCTTTCGTTGTAAAATACAACTAGATGTGGACTTATTAATTGATAATAAGAGCAGACATATTTAATATTTTAGACAAATATTTTATAGATTTAATTTATTATATTTTTAAAGGTTTTTTAAGTTAAAAAATCAAACTAAATCCTAGATTCTGTAATTTTCACTGAGTAATATGGTAAGCAGAATTTCAAATATTTGAACTTTTTTTTTAGTCTGTAAAATGGGACTATCTTATCCTTTGAAAATGTTGGAAAGGATACAGTGTGTAGATACAGTGGGCATTTTTCAAATGGTAATTTTTAAATTTCTCACATAAAAAATAAATTACTTTGTCTAACAGGAAACATTTTAATAGGAAATCTAGAATACGCTTAATGCACACTGTTTTTAACATTCCTCTCTTGAAATTTCTGATAACTTACGTGAATCTGATACTTGGCACAGAATTCCTTGATAATGTTCAGTAGCAAAATTAAATGTGCATTGACTTTTAACTCATACAAATATCATTTCCAAACATCTTAGTTATCAACTAAATCTCAGTAGATAGTCACATACATAGCAATCTATGAATGCCGATGATGAGTAAATGTTGGGAGATAATAAAATAGGAACATCTTGATTTCTCCTTTAGAGTATCAGAACACTAAGGGTACATTTCATAAATAACTTTGGTTGACCACTCATCTCCACTTTAACCAGGCAAACACTTGATACCATATCAGTATTTTTAATAACTAGTGGTCAACCTAAGTTGAAAAGTTCTAAAACAAACATACATACATTATAATAAGAAATTTGTTTTTTTTATAATAAAGGGTTGTTTATTTAAGGGTTGACTCACAGATCACAATCCTCTGCTTAAATGGAGATTTGTTTTTAATAAAATATTCTAGCTACAAATAATAATAGAAAATGAATAGCAGGTATTCAGAGCTTGCTTTCAAGATATTGCTGGTTAGCAGCTGCTGGATTTGCACATTTGGATTTTCTTGAAGATTTACACATTACTGTATCTGATCCTTGGATAAAAGTAGTCTCACAGAATTTCTAAATTGAATCTTCTCAACATTTAGTGTTGCTTTTCATTGTAGGATTTTTATTTATGTTTTATGACAATTTTGAGTAACTTTAAATTTAGCATTATAGTAAGTAATGCTATGTTTAGTGAATAGATGGAATTAAATTGGGAACCTTGAAAGTCCCTATTTCATCAATGTAATAAAAACAATGTTACACATAGAAAAATGCAAATGACAAAGTTAATAAAATACAGTAGTTCTTTTTAAAAGCATGACCACTTGCATTAAGATGCATTTTTAAATTTAAAGAGTAACTTACAAGACTAACAAGATGCTGTCTGCCACAGGGAGAGAGAGGGAGACAGTAGATTTTTTTTCCTTGCAGTGAGAGTACCAAATTAAGAATCTGCTTAATTAAAATAGTGATAAATGTAGATTGCATTATTGAGGACAGTGAAATACAGCTGCTCTCCTTGGTGATGTGCTGCATAATTTACCAAGAGTGTACAAAGAAGCAATGGAGCAGCCACTGCAGACTATTGGAGCAAACGTCCTGTTTATTCTATATACATTTCTTTTTTAATTAAAATGTCAATGATAATTTTATAGCAGGCCTCAAAAAGATCCATCTTAAATTTTTTCAAGGTGGTAGAAATTAAATGAGATCTTTACTGCTGCTGAATGAAACAGATTAAACCTAAGGAGAAAGTAACATGCTATTATTTTTTTATTAATTCAGTTTTTTTAATTATAAGCTAGTATTGACTTATATAGTTGTTTTCATGTGAGTCTTGCATGAGAGAAATGTGGCATAATTTTTGGCTATATATTTTATTCAAAAGTTGTATTAAGCACAAGCAAAACTTGGGTGGAGCCGGGTGTAATATTGCTGAACAATAAAGGTGTAAACATTTGTGCTGGAAGCTTTTGGTAGTACTCTCACTCTGCTCAAGACCTGGCTTGTGAGCCTGTTGGTGGGGTGCACACCTCTCATGCCAGCTCTAGGGAGGCAGAGGCAGGCGGGTCTCTGAGTTTCAGGCCAGCCTGGACTGTTACACAGAGAAACCCTGTCTCAAAAAAAAACAAGCAAACAAACAAAAAACCTGGCTTGGGTGGGGGACAGTCACATGAGTGAGTGAGACCAAAGCACTATCTCAATGTGAAAGTGGTTTAGAACCTGTTTATTTCCTTGAATGGTGACCAGTGAGAGATTTGCTATTCCATGTATTTGAGAAAACCAGCCTTGTACTAAATAATAATAATAATAATAAAGTTTTAAGTTTGTGTTGCATTGTTGTTTTTCAGTTTAAAGAATATGGAGGGACTCCAGGGTAGTCTTGCCTGTGTTCTAGGTGCCACCAGATGGTCTGACCTTGATATGTGTTACAGTTCTGTGGCTTTACTTTCATGTTTGTGAAGACTGATATTACCCCAGTGTAAAAATGAATGTATTTGATGAGATAATATCTGTTGAGTACAACATGTGGGAATCATCAGTAAAGGTTACCTGCTATACTTTTTCTAACTTGATAAAATAATTTTTATTTCCCTGAGGCCATAGAGCACTCATAGTAGCTAACTTTATAGTGTCGTTGTTCTCTGTTGTATGTGTTTCCATTGTGTCAAGTTAGTTCGCATTGCCTCTCTTTCCTCAGGTCTCGTTTTGTGGAAATGCTCCTTATTTATGTAATTATTTTTCTCTTTAATATTGACCATAGGTTGGCACATGGGCACTGATGAGTGTGATCTCAAGCCAGTGCTTCTCTTCTTTGGCTTCGCGCTACTCTTGATACAGAGTTCACTTTCCTAAAATGATCTTTCAGATGGCCGTCTACTACATGATTCTTAACTTAGAAAGCCTGTGGGGCGGGTGTCAGAAAGTCAACTTATCACCAAGAAAAGAACATGAAGAAAAAATATAAGGAAGCCCCTTTGAAGATGATTTTGTTCTGTGTGTGTGATTTCCCCCTGAGGCTCCATAAAGTAAAAGGGAACTCTTGGGGTGCCACATGCTGTCCAGTCACTATTGTTAGTGCTCACATGTGTGATCGTCTAGAATGTCAACATCCTTTTTCATCATTGTCTTTATCTAATTTTTGCAGTCTCTTGGTAAGTAGCTGAGGATGACCTTGAACTCATGATCCTCCAGCCTCAGCCTCCTCATTGCTGGAAATGCAAGCAGTTCCAGCTACACTGAATTTTTTACCTCCATATCTGGGCATTTTTCTAAGTGCTGGAGATGTGTCGGACTGAGGCATGCGTAGGGTTGGTTGAAATTCATTGCCTATGCCAAAACAGAGTTTTAAGGCAGAAAGTTCCAGCTGTAAACTGATAATCTCTTGCCAGTGGTGAAAGCACGGCTCTTTGTAATGATGTGCCTCCCTTGAATGTAATTCTCTTACTCCACGACTTTTCTGTCTTGCCTGACTGGCCAAAGTCATATGATTCAGAACTAAATTTACATCAGATATTAGTTCTATGTATACTAAAGCCATGAATAAAGCTATTTACTTCTATTTGTGTCTTTCATTCATTTATGTTTTGCTTCCTTCTTTTAAATTAGTTACCTTATGATGCCAGATACCTCTGCTTATTTATAGAAGAATCATCTAATTAATCTTACTATTTTATGTAATTTTAGAATTGTCATGGATAAGAATCTAGTAAGGTCTTAAGTACCATTCTGTGGACTTCAGTGTTAGATGTATATTAAAGAGCTTTGTTGGCAGAGGGAATTCTTGAACTTTTATACTTCTGGTAAGATTTTGCCTTTGATTTTACTTCAAATCTTTTACATATGGTTTCTTTTAGACTATTCTATACATTTTTAGAAAAAGTAAGACAAATAATAAGTAATGATAGTTTCTGATAAAATACCAAACATAGATTTATACTCTCTGCTTCATGCTGAATTGATTGTAATGAGTCCCTGACATGTAAAATAAAATACATAAAACATACAAATAAACTAATCAGTCCTTATTCACTCAGTTCCCCAATTTACGTAGCAGATTTGGTATGACTACAAAGTCCCACACCCTATCTTCATGCTTTATCAGCTTCAGCTTCAGACCAACTCATTAATGAAGCCATCTATAATGGAAATAGTATAAAGTATTTGCAACCAAACAAGCTTCTAAGTAAAGAGAAGAGGAAAATGTTATGTTACACAAGAGTTTAACTCATTAGCAAAGTAGCTGGAATATCTTCTGTAAAAAGCCAGTTTACTTGCATTCATATTTAAGTGTATAATATTCACTATCTGGGCAAATTAAAGATCTGTTTAAAATGTAATTGTGAAAAAGGAAGAATATTCTGTCTTCATAATATACAGAATTTGGATATGTAAAGTTTGTTTTAAATTTTAATTTCTTTGTGTATAACCATTAAGTCCTTGGTTTAAGTAGACCAGGTCTCATATAGTTTAGGATTTCCTCCAGCTTGGTATGGCTGGCTTTGAACTCCTGATCCGCTCGCCTCTACCTCCTGAGTGCTAGCCTTACAGAGTACACCACCGTGCTGAGCCCACTGTTTTCCTCACTTAGTGAATTCATTTCACTGTAACTTTCTAGGCCTCTCATTCTCATTCTTCATGCCTTTTCCATATTGCCTAAATTTTTTCCTGGTTTTCTTTGTCATTGAGAATAATTTTGTTTTCTAGATTAAAGAAAATGTGTAAAACATGAAAATATTCCTCAAAAGTTAACCATTTAGAGTTAATTTTAACATATTTTATATATATTTAATGTAACACACATATATATGCAATGTGCATGTGTATAACTTTGTACGTTGTCTTTTTTTAACCAAAATATAAAGGATTTTTTATGCTATTAAAATCTTCATGAATATAATTTAATATCTACTTAATATTCTCTTGCATGACTGTATAGTAATTTCCTTAATGATTCCCTAATTTTGTAAATTAGGTTGGATGTAATTTTTACTATAAATAATAGCACATTGATATGGGTACAAAAATTATTGCCATTTAAAAATTAATTCTCTAATATGTATTTCTAGTCAGATTGATGGATAAAAATCATTGATAATTTCTAAGATCACTGATACATACCGCATAGATGTTTCACATGAATATTATGCCCATTTATACGATTATTGTTTGTATTTTAAAATTCTGAAACTTGGTTCACTTGAGAAAACTTTCCTTGGAATCTGCTTTTATAGTCCCTAGGATTTGGAGAGTGTAAGCCAGGAATAGTATTCTGCTGTGTTTGAGTTTGTTTTATTCTTGGAACAACACTAGAGAGGTGTGTTAGAATGGCTAAGTTACATGAGTTAGAGACTAAGAGGCTCTCTCCCATTCTGTGGAAAGTTGGGTTCTGCTCATTTGATGGGACTGCCTCTGAGAGATAACATCTACAGAGTAGGTGCACACTCTGCTGTGTCCTGGAGGTGGACACAGCAAATACACATTCACATGGATGTTTTGAAGCATTGTAAGTGTGATATTACTTATAACTTGTTTTTCCATTAGGTTCCTTTTTCGATCTAGCCACAGTTTTATCAGCATCATTACCTTCAAGACATTTAGACATGATTTCTATGTTCACCTCAATAAATAAATTATGGTATAATAATGGATTAGTTAGTTATAGTAACCATTTTGAGTATGTGTGCTTTGTATCAGATGTAACAGTTTTAGGATACTTAACATCATACAAATTATTACTGTATGTTTAAACACTATTTTAGGTCCACTGACTATCATAGAAAATAGTTTGTGCTTTCCATATTTTCTTGTTAACTTTTTATTTTAGTGGTGGCAGTACTACCTTGATATTAAAAGTAATGAAACAAACCCATGGAACCATTGTTTTAATTCAGCTCCTAGACTTAGTCCTGTAATTGTTCTTTTCATAATAACAAATCAGTGCTTACTTTAGATAACTATTACTAAATCGTTATTTAAGCTTGGAACACACTAATAAATCACACACTTGATGATATTACTGTCTTTGACTGTCAGTCTCTAGTTGTCAGAATGAGCTCTTTCTGTATTTTCTTGTGTTGTGCAACCAGAAATCACCAGTTTTAGAGATACTTTGAATAATGCTGTTCTTAGTAGTTTCTTGCTTGTGATATGAACGTTCTACTCCTGCATGACTTGACTGAGTATGAATGCATCTGTGTGAATGTGAATATACATGTGTATGAGTAGACACGCGGGTATGCATGCATGTCTGTCTATGGGTGTGTTTATGTGTATGAGGAAGTGTTGCTGAGAAGGAATGGTACTGCTTTCTCCAGCTGGGTGTCTGTGTTTCTTTGTCTAGTGTTCTATTGTACACACTTAATTGTATACTGTGCCAACCAGCAGAGTTCCATGGGCCCCTTGTTCTTCTTCGTCTTCTTTTGTTTCCTTATGCCCTCCCTGTATTTTTCTCTCCTTTTTCACATGAGCATGTACGTGCACATATACACACATTAATGTGTATTAATGACTTTTTATGAGTTAAATATAAAAAGAGCATGGTCTTTGTTTAATTTCAGTGTTGAAGTCTTTCATCACTTAAAATGTAGCCATCTTTGAGGCTTATGTTTATATGAGTACAGGTTGTTTTAATCCTGTCCGGCTTCTCAGTGAAGAATAATGGAAAACCAGTCCCATTCTTAGACTGTAGGGTCTTCAACTTTCTGCAGATACATTATTTTGATTCTTATTGAAACGTCAGGTTCTGAGTTAGCTAGTGTGTACAGGGGATTTTTGATACATGCCCCAGTGATGATGCTGTTTGTCTAAAACATTACATTGAAAAGTCAGGTTCTGTGGTAATGTAGGATGCCATTTATTTAGCATAAGAATATTCGGCTTTAAAGGCAGTTTATTTAAACCTTAGCTATGATTTTTTAAGTACCTAGTTTCTATATCTCAGTTTTCTGCCCATTACATGATTTTTAATAGGGATTTAAAATGGAATTATAATTCTTGGATCTGTGATATTCCTACATACAACTTCCACTGTAGGCTACTGAAGGCATGAAGTAGCATTTGTTTTTTTTTTTAATTAGATTTTATGGACTACCATCAGCCATTGATGGTTCTATGCTTTTCTAGTAGCTTGAGGAGAAGATGAAAGTGAAAGAAGGGAGGTAAGATGAGAAATTGGGTCAGAGATAGAGGTCCTGGGATCCATTTGAAAGCTAAGCTATGACATGGAATGGCTGCTATGCTTCATCTTCTCTATGGATACTACCAGAAGAGTCACATTCTGTCACACTTAAATGAATTGTCTGTTGAAAGGGAGACAGTCACCCAATACACCTGCAGAAGCAGTTGCCCTGTTTTGCTTTTCAGTAAGGTGTCTTTTTTGTCTTTTATATGAACAGAAAGCTACAGACTTTATTGTTCAAACTTGGACAGAACTTGCTTCAGTGAGGCAGTATATCAGAACCTGCAGTATCATTAGAAGAGGCAGTCACTTTAGAAAGAGAATCTTTGACCAAGTTCTACAGTTAGCCTGCCCAGAGCAGTCCAATGGTCACATTCAGCCTTCAGCAAAACACCCATGTCTTTGAGGTAAAACTTTGCTTTACAGTATTCATGAGAAATGTGTTTGAACTCTCCAGTGACTGTTACCTGGGCAGCAGACAAGGGTACACCTCCCTACTGTAAACTCAAAGTAGGAGACGTTTCCCTTACCAGCAAGTGCTATACTACAAGATTAATTGTATTTTAATTTAGAGCAAAAAAATTATCCAGTATTTTTTTTTCTTTTCAAACCTCCTTTTAGAACTAGGTACAACATTTAAGTTATATTTCCAACCTTATTTGTCTCTGTGATTTCAATGAATATAGATTACCTTTTCTTTAGTCAGCCTACACTTAAAAAGCTCATGTTTTGCCATAATACAGTAGAATTATTTGTGGTAATGTTACAAGTCTCTAAACGGCATGAACATTATCCTGCTGTTTTATTGTTTTATAATGTAAAAGTAAATGCAGGCATTAAGAAATGTGCAGTGCTGTCAGGCTCCTTGAGGATTTAAGAAAATTGCCCTAACTGTTGAAGAACTGAAAATAATCTTCTCAGGTCGCAGAGAGCAGTTGTTACAATACTGCCTGGCATTTGCTTCTTTTTCTTCTCTAACCATAGTGGTGATTTGAATCAATGCTGAAGAAATTCAGATTTTATTTGATTTCAACAAACTGCTATTGCCTTGTAAGAATTACTTATAAAACACCACAGTTAAAAATAGGAAGAAAATAAAGGGCTCATTCTTAGCTCTACCTAAGCCTAAACAACATATCTATTTCTTGTAATTGCACAGCCCAGTTTCTTGATCCCATTTGCAAATTTGATATAATAGGCACATATAGTAAGTGTTAATCACAATGCTGTGAAATTATGTTATGCTGCAGGCTTTTACAGAAATGAGGGAAACACAGAAGCAAAATCATTGAACTAAAGCCTTCCCAGAAGTTCTTATGTGTCATTCTGAATTTTTAGAATATAAAGGAATAGGCATTTCTTTTGTCCTATCTGTTTTAAAATATTTCCATTTAAATGCAGATTTTGATTTTCCATCTGGGACTAGGTAGGAGCCATTCCATTATACTACTAAGAGAGTAATCCACTTTAACACAGCATTTCTCCCTAAAGGGATGGTCTTCTCTACTCACAAGAAATTCTATTTCTCAGAGTGATATTAACATTCATAATGTGGTGATTTTATCTTGATTTAAAAGATGTTTCATTCTGACAGTAAAACGGATTAGGAGAACATTGTTTGTATCCTATTGCTAAAACATAACGTTACCTTGCTTACGTTTGGGTATTAGTAATTTGCAAAGTAGTTTGAGGTGCATGTTTGATTCATATATTATCATTTAAAAACTATAAGTCTGGTGAAATGGAAACCAGTAGATTCATTAAACTGAATTCTTAAACCTTGAGTTGTACAGCTTTGTTTTGCTTTGTTTTAAATAAAACAATGTACATGTTTGGTACAGCACTTCTTTCATTTTCTTTATGCCCTGAAAAGAAGTCTTTTGGGTAAGGAAAGTGCTAGAGCAACTAGTTACTCCATTCTTAGCCGTGCTGATTTTCCCTCAGCCTCAAAATGAAAACTTAAGCTAAAAAGAGATTCCCTTAATTAAATGGCATATCTCAGGTAGAAAAAGGAAGACTCTGAAGGCCTTACTGCTATTTGGCAGGCAAAGTCCTGGCATGCTGAATGTAGTTGTCCAAGGCTGAAGCACACTGGGGCCTGTGTGGGCTGCCAGCCCCATGCCCCTAAGCACACTGCCCTTGCAGATTATTAGCCAGAGACTGAGCAGTTCTAAGAGCCTGCTGCTTTCAGTCAGCCATTCTCAGGTCAGAAAATGAAAGACTGTAAAGATTTTGAGCAGTCAAGAAACTGTTGTTGTTTTTGTTTTGTTTTCCCCCTAACAAAATAAGAGGACTTAATGATACTTTTTAGGAACAGCTTTTTACACACAAGTTTGTGTATATGTATTTTGTATGTGTATTTTTTCTCATTATATTGAGTGATTTTAACAGATTAAAAACTTTAAAGCCTAACCAGTGCATGTATAACATGTGTAACCTCTAGAGAAGATTTCCTAATACCATACATCCCTAAAAACGCCTGATCGATGGCTTACTAATTCATCTTGTCTAGAAGGCTCTTAATTATGGCTTAATGGTACCAAATTAATGTCACTAATTCAGAACTATATGGTATGAATAGAATAATGCTCTAAATGACTTCATACTTTTTTGAAATTTTTAATTAAAAATTGTTTGTGCTTAAAATTTGTAATGCTAATCTTTACATCATTGTTTCTAGAAATAGTCACATACTTTTGAAATTCAAACATCTGTCTATAAACTTAGGAGATTTCAACAACCAGCTTTACATATATAGCTATATGTAGGTTGATTACTATGCTTATTCAAATTTTCATTAAAATAATTTTTATCTTCAGCATAAAGCATTTCTATTCATGTGCGCAGAAAATATCTTGAGATGAAATTTTTTATATGATAGGGTTTCATTTAAAATTGACTTTTAAAAAATAAATTTAACATAGCTTGTCAATAAATCCATCTTTAGGGTAAGTACATTAAATTTATTTTCTATACTTTGGGTTTTTTATAATTATCTAAAATATCAATAGTTTATGGGTAATATTAATAAATCTTATTTTCTAAATAAAGTCAAGAAATGTTATTAAAATAAAATTTAACCTTAAAATTGAAATAAACAAGTAGATAATACAATGTAATAAATGCATATTCTTTTTTTTTGTTTTTAAGAGTGAAGAATACAGTTGTCTTCCCCACCCAACCTTTTTTTTCCCGACACTGTCAATTTTTTAGCAGTCTCACTGGAATGTATTTTGTTGTAGTAAATAAACGACAAGTCATTATTAAACAGATTTTGTGGTTAATTCAATGTGTGATTACCCTTTGCCATAGGTACTTTTAAGGGCTTTTATCCAAAATAAAATTCATTAAAAATACAATTAAAAAATCTATTGTTAATGACTGCTTGAGTGACTAGCTCATAATTGGCTCATTACAATAAAAAAGCAACTGTTTAAAAACGGTGACAATGAGCTACAGTACAGAGTGAGCACTTCTTTGTGAGGCCTCTGTGCTCACAGGAGCCTGAAGGTGAAGCAGAAGCCTGTGCACATGAGGCCTCAGAACAACTTTCCCTTTCCGGTACAGAGAGGGGAGCAGGTCATGACCTAGCATGGGCTGTGCAGTTGGTGCCCTTCTTATTTACAGTGTCCCAGGCTGAAGAGTAAACTTAGGTAATACAGTCCACTTAAATGCTGGCATTCAGGCTCTTCTTTGTTTCCCTTCCCCAGAAATCTTTTCAGTTGACTTAAATTACAAAATTGTAATCAGGAAATCTTTAGTTCTGTTGGGGCAGAGCTAACAAAGACAGTATTGTCATGTAAGCAGTCATTATTACCTGTCCCTTGTTAATGTGGGAAAGCATCGAGATACTGTTTTTCAAACTGAGAATTATTTTTTTAAAACATTCCTAGAGATTTGTTTTTGTTTAGCTATTTTGGTGACTTAATATTGGTATTACTTCAAATTAATTAATTTTGATTTATTTTAAACCATGAGTCCAAAGTAAGATAAAATATGAACTTAGGGGATGCAGACAGAAAACTGAATTGTACATGCTGAGCTTTTTCCTTATCTAATTCAAGTCTTTTTTTCTCATTTGTGTTGTAGACATGCCAGTGATTTGACACACTGTGTAAACTCTGCAATGTCAGATGTCAGCCATTCTCTTTATAGGATAAGATTGTAAACTATTGAAAAGTATAAATGAAAATGCCACTAAATCTCTTCTTAGAGTTCCACACATAAGGCAGCAATCCTAAATTCTAACAATGGTTGAAAGGGCCTCTTTAATGAGTCCTTTATTTCCAAAATGCTTTTCCTGTTCGAGGGCTAGAAAAACAGTAAAAGTTTAAAAGACCAGTGACTCCAGTTTTTGTTTAGTCTACATCAGCAAAATGAATATTGCTTTGGTGTTTGGTGACTGACTCTGGGTAATTTTTCATTACCTATATTGAATGTTGAATTGTTTTGCACTCTGAACTTTAGGCCACAGTCTGTGGGAGTGCAGAGTGCAGGCAAGGTGGTGATGTTCTGTCAAAAAATGTTGTCAAGAGGCAGAGGCAGGAGGATATAGTGTTTGAGGTCAGTCTGAGACACTGAAACACACACACACACACATACACACACACACACACAATATGAGCTTAATGTAGATCAGGGTGCTCAACAGTTAGGTTTTGTTTTGTTTTAACTGAGCTATCATTTATTGCTTAAAATAGTGAATTGCTTTAATATCATCTAAGCTACCTTGCATTCTTCTCACTACCTCATTTTAAACCTGTGAGGTTTGCTCTTGTCTGTTTTAATGCTTGCAAAAATAAACAATTTTTTATAGCTTTGTGGATTTCACATTGCTTTCTTGCTCAATTTTTCTTCAAAAGTCTGCTTCTGCAGTTTACCTATACTCCCCCCAGCACAAATGTGCAGTGCCTTCCCCACAATGAGGGCAGGGAGGTGGTAGCCTGAGGCAGATAAGTGCACAAGTGCACACAGGCACCATAGGCTTATGGCCCTTGAGCATACAGTCCTGTGAGATTTATCTTTGTAATAAAAAAGGCTTTTGGTAAGGGCTGTCATTGGGCATACCGGTGTACTGTAGACATGCAAAAGGTGGAGAAGCTGAGAAGCTGTTGATCCTAACACTTGTTTGATCAGGGCATATTTTATAATATTTATAATATGGTGACTATTTATACTCAAACCTTGTGACCTAGAAACAGGTCTGACTGTTTTGCTTTCTTTCCTTTGATATAGTTTATTATTATTTAAGCAGAGATATCTTGTATAAGATAGAGTCATTCCCTAGAACTTTAAAAAAGAAAGATATATATCTTTATTCACATTTAAATAAAATAACTTCTATGTATTGGTACATTTTAGACAAACTGATTAGTTAAGGTTGTGCTACCACCATTGCCATATTAATGCATTATTTTATAACAAGGAGTATATTGATTTTGACTGTTAAAAAAGAAGTGCACCCTTTTCTTCATCAAATGTGTTATGTGATAGCTGTCTTGTCCTCATGGATAAGATTGTAAGGGTCTAGCATCAGTAATGCAGTGACCAGTTCTATATAGTCTAGTCTAGATGGCGACTGACCACATAGCACTGCATTATGGTTGTAGAGTTGTTCTTTTCAGACCATTATTGTGGGACTATAGAAGAGTGGGAGATTGGTTTTGACTTCAGGAAAGCACTTGGTGGGCAATGAGGAAACACAGATGAGAAATGACTTCTCAAGAGAAGATGAATGACTCCTCCCACTTGCAACTGCATTTTTCATGGGACAGATGTGACAAAGAATGGCACATACCTCAAGTTTGCTGTGACTAGACTATATATAAGTACAAGTAGGAAGTGATGGTGAAGGAGGTTGGGAGTAGTTGCAGAAAGCCATGAATGTCTTCCAAGGAGTCTGCAAACCTTCACAATAAGTAGTATGGAGTCAGTGAAAGCTTGTGAGTTAAGCAAAGTTGATGGGTTTTTGTACCAGGGCCTGGGGTATTGGTCTGATAGTCTTGGGCATGACTGTATTTAGAGGAGTGGGGACTTTGGGACTTTGGATTGGAAAAGGAGTTGAATGCTTTAAGTGGAACTTAGTGGACCATATTAGTAGGAGCATGGAAGACAATGGTTTTGAGGGTGATTTGAACTGTGGGAGCCAGACTTAAGAGGTTTCAAAAAAGAGGAATGGGCTAGAGACTATTTTTGTGACACTTTGGCTAAGAACATGGCTGCTCTGCCTTTGTCTGAAAAGTCTGCCTGAGATTAATTGAAGAGTTTTGAATTAGTTGCAGTGGTAGAAGAAATTTCAAAACAGTATTAACTCTGTCTTGTGGTTTTTAAGTTCACTCTTATGAAGATCTACAATGAAAAGGAACAAGCTGAGCAAGGAAAAATACCAAATGTATAGTTCAAAGACAAAGGGGGCAAAAGGAAGTGGAATAGATCTCTGCATCTAAAGAGAAGCCTGGTATTAAATAAAATAAGGGAGTGGTGACCTCAGGGCAAGATCTCACCCAGCTAAGCTTCCAACTTGTGAAAAGGAATTAATTAATTGTGGTACATACCTTTAAATCCCAGCACTCTAGTGGCAGAGACAGGCAGATCTCTGAATTTGAAGCCTACCTGATCCACAGGGCAAGCCATAGGACAGCCAAGCATAGGCAATGACGGAAACTATCAAAAACAGAAATCTGGTGAAGATGTAATTGAATGAGGGTGCCATTTTCCATCCTGATCAAACAACAGAACTTGGCAACTTTGACCGTGTGGTTCTGCCTTCAGAGTCAAGGATAGAAGAAAAGGGTTATCGGCATGTGTCAGGGTGTCCTGGCATGGAATCCTAGAAAGGCCATTGCATGACATCATGAAGGTGAAGCCTGGATTGCCTTGGAGACCCTAAAAAAATGTTGGAGATTCCAGAGTCATGGGCTACCTACCTATGAAAGCTGATAACAGGGTTAGCAGAACTAGCCCAAGAGAAAGAGTTGTGGTGCAGTCAGCAAAGCTGAAAGGAGTTGGAGATCTGTAGAGAACACTGACATCAGACATGGAGACCCAGAGTTTGGGGGTTTGGTCTTGCTTTGGTTTAGTATTTCCTATTTATGTTCCCCTCCCTCCCTATTGGAATAGTAATGTATATCTTGTGCCATTATATGTTGGAAATATGGGACTTGCTTTTTCATTTTGATTTTACAGTGAATTACTGTTAAGAGATGGCATGAGTCTCTGAAGATACTGAACTTCGGACTTTTAAACAAGTTTAAGACTGTTACATACTAGTGGACTTTTGACATTATACTAAATGCATTTTGCATCGTGATATGCTTACAAGTCTATGGGCCCAGGGAGCGTAATGTGGTTTGAATAAAAATGACCCCCATAGGCCCATAGGGTATGACACTATTATTATGTGCAGCCTTGTTAGAGGAAGTGTTGTTGCTGGAGGTGGACTTTGAGGTCTCAGATGCGCAAATGCTCCATGTGGCAGGCATTTCTCTTCCTGTTGCCTAGGATCCAGATGTACAACTCTCAGCTCATTCTCCAACACCATAGCACCATGTTTGCCTCTGCACGCCGCCATACTTTCCAAAAAAAAAAACAAAAAAAATAAATAAAACCACCCAACCAAAAGTTATACTTTCTAAGAGTTGCTGTGGCCATAGTGTCTAACACTAATCCAGAAGTTAGGCAGACGGCAGACAGTACCACTTAGAAGGCTGAAATCAGTACTGTGTAAATTGATGGTGTAGATCATCAGCATGTAATCCAACCAGCTGTGTGAGCAGGAAGGCTTACCGACCTTGATGAAGCTGGTCGTGGTCATCCAGTTGCTGTATAATTTTGGAGAAATTACCTCTCTGTGCCTCAGCTTTATCACTTAGAAAATGCAGATAAAATCATCCACTTCCCAGAGCTGCTGTGTTAGTGTAGTGCTATGGTGTTGGAAAGATGTAGCCTTGAGGATGATGAGAAGCTGTAGTCTTGATAAGGAGGAGAAGATGGCTAGTCAGTAGCTTTGTGAGATGAAAGAGCTCTAGATATTGTAAACTATGAAAGTGGAGGGCTTCTGGAGGAATTGAAAAGAAATGTGAAAGCTGATTGAATGAGATCCAGAGTGTTTTGGAAATAACAAAAGGAAAGTGCAGTGAGTTAGGTTTGGGCAGAATGTGGTGAATTTAGAGACAAGAAACAGGAAATAAAGGCTTGTCCATATGAAACCTGCAATTTTCCTCTCTCCCTAGAGACAAGAAGATTTAGTGTAAATGATAACAATCAAGAAGCATAAGGAAAGGAGACTGAATGTGGCTAAACTACCCAAAGTCAGAGGGTTGATTGGACAAGGACCATGTTTAACATTTAACATTGTAATTTCAGTTACAATAAATAGAAATGTGTGACTTCTCTAGGTAAGGACACTTTTTAGGAAGCACATTACTTATTTGCTTTTCAGAGGTAGGCAATGATATATTTCATCAGGGAAGACACAAATAATGAATTCCAGGGATCATGATAACCTAAGTGAATTTTCTGTGAGGACAAGTGTCTAAGTTGTCTAAGTTAATTTTCCCAGTGGTCCAGTGGTAGATGAAACGGGAGTGAGAAATTCCTAGTAAATGAGCCTTTGGGCATGCCCAGGAGGGATTATTGAGGAGTTTAGAGTAGCTTCTGGGTATACGTATCTGTGGTTATCTTGATTAAGATAATTGAGTTATGATAACTGTGGATGGATTGAGGCCCAGGATTGAATAAAAAGGAGAAGTACACCTTAACCTTCTCTCACTGCTTCCTGACTTTGACGCAAGGTAAGCAACTGCCAGCATGACTTCCTTGCCACAATGGGCTTCACCTGGAACTGTTGTAACAACGTGAAGTCCTTCTCCATGACGTTGCTTTGGTCAGGGTATTTCATCACAGCAACAGTAAAAACTAAGATAGCAACTTTATATTCTTTAGAGAGGAGAATACAAAGTTAGTAGTAATGTAAATTGAACACACCCGTTTAAAGGTGACATTTTCAGAGCAACAAACCAAACAAGATGCAGTCATCTTCGATAGTTTCACAAATATCAGTGATGAAAGGCTACCATGTAGGAGACTGATGTACAGGATCAGAAGAGTGAAGCCTGCTACTTCTGTGTTGATAACAGTGTGAAATAGAAAGAGGTACCCACATTCATGCTCAAATGCATTAAAAACAAATATTTACACAAGTATCTTTCAAATATTTATTTTAAAATAATTTCCTATTGCTTATTATCAATGTCCCCATTTTAATAATTGAAAAGTTTTATTAAAATACTCTGACCAGGTTTATGTTACTTTTTGTTATAAAAGCTGTACCAGCACCAAAGAGTTTATTATTGACTGTTTAGTTCACTGTCAAAAGGAGTACTCATGGTGGGCTCCTTGTGCAGTCAGAACTCTAAGCAGGGGAGTTTGGGTTGCCCGAGGGAGCAGTGACAAGCAGTAGCACTTCATTTTGTGTTCCCTTCCTTCTGGTAACAAAGCAGGGTTTCATTGAATACTTCCCTAGTTTCCTTACCTACTGTTTTAACTGTTGACTGAAGAAGAATTTAGTATTTGGAAATAGAGAAGATCAGTCATTAGATAGTCTTCTAACTTCAAAGTATTTGTCTTATGAATGTTTAATTTTGAGATGCATGAATTTGTGTAACATCTTGGTTTTGATATATTACCTTTATTTAATTAATTGATATACTTTAACTGCACATATTTATGGAATACAACAAAATTTTGATAAAATGGTCACATTTATCAATTTTATTTTATTTTATTTATTTTATCCTGCTTCCATATCTAACCAGGAGCATGCAGTTCATCTTTCTGTGTCTAGATCTTTCTTTTCCCCTTAACCATGTATTTCTGTGCCATGCCAAAAATGACAAATTTTTATTCTTTTATGGTTAATAATATTCCACTGCAATATGCTGTTATTTAGTATGAATATATATATATATATGTGCATATATTCATAGGTATAGGCATAGATATATATATAATGCTGTAATTCATGGTGCTAAACAAACCGGGAAATGCAGACATTTCATTTGCTTTGGATACATACCATGGAGTGGCATTGCCAGATCAGATGGTAGGTTTGTTTTTTGTTTTCAAGGTGTTCCATACTTTTAAAATATTCACTGTGCTAATTTACATTTATACCAATTCCACCCATACCAGCTTTAGTTGTTTTAGATTTTTTTTTATTATAGCCATTCTAATTGAGGTGAGAGTTCCTTTTTCCTAAAAACTAGTGACACCTGGCATTCTGTCATGTACTTTTTGACTGTTTACGTATTTTAGAGAACTATCTATTCAAATAATTCCCCCAAAATGGTCATATATTGATTATAATCATAGAGAATACCAGAACAGCAATTAAAATTGAGTATTAACTCACATGTATAGACATTCAATAGTTTGCCCCCCATGCTTTGAGCATTTTTAAACTGTTTTTTTGAATATTTTTTCAGTCAAAAATTAAAACATCATGGTTCTAGGTCATTTAGCACAAAGCTTGATTCCAATTATAAACATCTTCCAGCTAGATGATTAAAAGTGAACTGCTTTTGGAGAGTGCTCAGTCTGATCTTAAATTAGATAGCTTAAGGTCAGATCTGAGGGCAGCTCGGATAAACTGAGTAGTCCTTTTTAGTCTGCTTTTTAGTCTAGTTAGAAAAACTGCTAAAGGATAGTCACACAGAAACACACACACAAACACCAAACAAAACAAAAACATGTGAATGAAATTTAAAGCAGAATGGCTTTCTGCTTTTTCATAAAGACAGTAATGATCCAGTATAGTAATTTGTGTTTTTGAAGTTTATTAATGAGGTAAATGAAAACTAAATTTTATACAGATATTTGTTTATTCTATTTAAAATAATAATAAAAAAGAGCCCAGCAAAATCTCAACTTTACTTTCCAATATTCAAATGTACTAAATAGCTTCTAAAGTTTACATTTCAGTAGAAAATTTAAGATTGTAATACTCATTTTTTTGGGTGTGTGTGTGTGTGTCAGAGAGAGAGAGAGAGAGAGAGAGAGAGAGAGAGATTTGTATATCATAGTAGATTCCTAGGAGAATTTACATAAATCATCAGTAGATGTTAGTGGATTTAAAAAATAACTTGAGTCTCTGACACTAGAACCAATGCCTGAGAATAAACAGTTGTACAAGCTGGAGTGCTTCAGAACCTCTGGGTCCATGGCTATGCTCGAAGGAACACAGTATTAAGAGACATGGTTTTCAGAAGAAAATGATGTAAGTGTGAAAGAAATTATTAAAAGTTTTATCGTATTTCTACTATCAGTTGAATGTCACTATAGCATTGGGGGAAATATCTTATATATGGGAACACATAAGAAGGGAAAGGGAAAGAAAAAAAACAGTTGTAAAATCACATGACTAATCAAACCAAGTCCTATCTCACTTAATATTTTAAAAAATAGCTTTCACCGAAGTCTATATTAGAACTTGCTTTACAGCCTATTTCTAATAGACAAGATTCTGTATGATATACCACATTTGAATAAGCATAGTGCTTTTCGGACAGTCCAGTTGTCATTAAATGGATAAATAATACAAGGGAACAAAGCAATAGAAATTTATCCTTTGTGTAAACTAGTGCAAAGAGCATAGCTCACACTACTTGTACAGTAATCACTTGAGCTATTATTTAAATCACAAAAAGCTTCCTGAGGTAGTAGCATTCTTCTAACAACAATCTTATTCTATCCCTTTCTGTGATCACTGGACTGCTTTGCCTACTGATGCAGCTCTCAGGAAAAGGAGCAAATGTCAAATTAAATTGACTGGGTTATGATGAATTCCTTGTTAGTCTCCTAAAACTCTGGCAAGCTGAGAACAGTTATTTACCAATGACCTATAAGTTGATTTTATCTGCTCATAGAAATGAAAAAACCCATGTCTGATACAAATAAAAATAAAAAATCAATACAAAAAGTAAAACAAACAAAAACAGTGCTTCTGATTATTAGAGAATATGTCAACATCCTGGGAAAAAATCCTGTCAACATCATGGGGAGTAATTCTGGTACTAATTATGTGGTGGCATCTCATATATTCATTATCCTGAAAAATAAAAAAATAGATGGCTACTTAAACATTGGATGAAATGTTCATCATTTGGGGTGGGAATGGCAAACATCAGACATCTACTTGTAGCCAAATATCTCATTAACCAGAACTTGGTAGGGAGAAAGCAGGAAGGATCAGTCCCTGTTTCGTATAAGCTCTGAAATCCTGGGTCCAAGACTATTCCATTGGCTTCTACTTATATCATTTCAAATGAAATTGATAAGGCAACAGGGACTACATAGAAGCATAGGTAGTATTGCAGCTGTGTTATATAACTGGAAAAAAGGACAAATGTAGAATAATAGAACGTTACCATCTGGCTTTCTCACAAAGTTACAACTGTTAGAACTTCCTGTGCTAAGGGGATTAATTGGAAATGGCTATCCCAATGAAACAGTTTGGTGCAGCCTTAAATTGAGTTCTAGAACCAATATGTATGTACATATAAGATACAAAATTGCACTTGTGCTTTGAGAGTATCTATGTATCTCAATCACATGATAAGAGACTAAAAAAGACAATATAGTGCAACAGTAACAGAAAATTAACCAATAAACTTGGTTTTAACTATTAAAAATAGTTAAAACTTTTGAGAAGTATCCATTCTTTGGAATTATATAAGTATGTTGAAGGATGCTGTTGTATCTACTGCCATTATAGAATAGTTTATCCCCAAAGGAAGAAGCAGTGCTTTTTGCTGGCAACAGTTCCTTAGCTGAACTTCCTGGGAGGCAGAGAGATGTGGAATGGGCAAAGGGAAGGAGTAGAAGAATCCCAGGTAATCTTAAAGGTGTGCTTCAGTGATATGTTCATAACCATATCAATGCTCTGTTTCTTACAATAATCAAGGAACAAGTGAATTTAATGTCTCCCCAAAAAGGGATTTGATTTTTCTAACTAAAACTAGAGAGAGGGGTGAAGAGACAGGGTAAGTAGAAACTAGGACCCATATATGCTTTCTGTTAAAAAGCAAATGACCCACAGCTCAAGGGGTCTTGTCGCCATTGTTGAATGTTTTATCAGCTCTGTCTATTTTAGGCTATGTTTCTCTGGAAGCCCCTAGGCTCTTGGACATGACTAGGGAAAAGATTGGAGGAAGTGTTAAGTAAGAGTGTGATATTTTATCTGGGAACTGGTGCAGACACCGTCCTCCAGAGGAAAAGGTGACAGTCGTTAACACACTGAAGATACTCTACCTACTGATCTTGCATATGCTCAATTTATAGTCATTTGTGGAGGTTTGCTTCTAATATTGAACAAGGGTGAGTATAGCTCAGTAACAGACATTATTTACAGATGAGTATTATCAACCATGTAATAGATGTCTTGACTAAACTGTAATATTACTTTTATGATCTTGTAATGTTAGGGTACTAGAAGTTGTTTAAATGTTTACTTTTAGCAAAATACCTGCAGAACAAACAGATTAAAAGTGTTTTTGGCTTATTTTGTTCGTTTTTTTTTGCTTTGTTTTTGTGTGTTTGTTTGTTAGCTAGCACTTAATTAGCATGTACAGAAATGTGTTTTCTCAAATTTCAACACACATATGACTATTTAAAAAACAAACCAAAACAAACAAACAAACAAAAACTTAAGGGAAACCCCCATCAGACAAGAAGACTTAGTCAGTGCAAATGACGCAAATGACTATGCTTTAGAGAATAGAGCTGATTCTCAACCCTACTGGATGGTACCGTATTTTAATATCAATAGTAGTTTGCACAGTATGTCTGTGGTGGAATAATCGTTTTGTACACAGTGAACATGAGTCGCTCAGATTGGTTTAAAAATAACTAGGCAAGATTTTCAAGATTTCAAGATTTTCAAGGCAAAGAGAAAACTGGAACAAAGGAAGTGTCTAGAGGAGACACAGGACTCAGAGAAAGCATGGGTCAATACAAAGTGTGGTGATACTTTGTGTTTTAACAAATAAAGCTTGCCTGAATATCAGAGTGCAGAGCTAAGCCACTAGAGGCCAGGCAGTGGTGACACACACCTTTAATCCCAGGACTCAGGAGACCGAAGCAGACAGAGCTCTGTTAGTTCAAGGCCACCCTTGCCTACACAAAATTGATTCAGTCTAAAAGAGAAACAGAGCTCACACAAAGATCACACACCTTTAATCCCAGCACTAGGGAGGTGGAGACAGGCATAATACGGATGGGTGGATAGAGGAATATAAGGCAGGAGGAGACAGGACATCAATGCAGTCTGAGGCAGCAGTCTAGGCAGTCAGTCTGAGGTAGTCTGTCTGAAAGTGCAGTCTGAGGAGGCAATCTGATGACAGAGTCACCCGTTTTATCTGAGAATTGGTAGAGGTAAGAACAATAGTGACTGGTCGCTCTGTTTCTCTGATTCTTCAGCTTTCACCCTTATATCTCACTCTGGGATTTAATATTAAGAACAATTAGGTACAACAGAGTAAAGGTAATAAAGCCACAGGGCAGAAATAAATTAATAGAAATAGGCCAATTTAAGTTATAAGAGCTAGTTAGAAACAAGCCTAAGCTATCTACTAAGCTTTTATAATTAATAAGTCTCCATGTGGTTGTTTGGGAACTGGCAGGCAGGACAGAAAAATCCACCAACATGTGTAAATAGTTGGAAATTCACTACTGAGAGCCAGTAAAAATTAAAACTATAGAATAAAGGGAAGCTCACTAATGCTTTTATGCAATTTTATGGTTTGACTTCATTATCTTTTACTTTATTCATTTGACAAATGTTTATTGAGGACTTATTGTATAATAATCTCTCTGTTCATTACTGGGGGATGATAAGGTAAAGAGATGCACTGTTTGTGAGCATCTGCTTTAAGCCTAGTAATTAATGTCTATGTTAATTACCAATTAATTACATAATTAGCCATGAGTGTCTACAGACATTAATCAAATAAATTATCTAACATAAAATTGCAGTTAAGAGAATTAATCCAGCAAAAAAAAAAAAAANAAAGTAGGAGCCATGAGAATGACTTAAACAGCTCAAAGATTCCTGACCCTTCTGGAAGGTAGGCTTGGGCATATGAGGTTGCTTCATTCTGGTAACTTCCTAGAAGCTACCAGCAATACATCTGTTTGAGAGTTGGGCTTGAACCCATCTCTACCAGGTGTCTGCCAGAGAGAAGAGCCAAGTATGAGTAGTTACAGGTCTAGAAAAAGATAGTGTGATTGTGATATGTAATAAAACTGAGGGTGATATGTGAGCAAGCTGCAGATGTCTATTTCTTGATGACAGCTAAGAAGATACTTCAGTTTCTAGATAGTTACCACTTCGACACTGTTTTCTACAGATGCATTAATTTGTTAAGAAACTTTGGATTGAACATCATTGAAAGCTGTATCCTATAGATGACATCATGAACCTTCTTGTACCAGCTTCCATTAACCACTGTCTCTTCTCCAAAGGCAACTACCATCCTGATTTCTGTCCCCTCGTTTATTTTATCACGGCACTTGATTTTATGCAGTTGAACTCATGTTTGTAAATCCATATTTGTTTTCTTTATGTATATGTAGTACTTATTCCTTAGCCTATAGAAATAATCCATCCATTTTTATCGTTATGTAGTATCCCAATCTGTGAATCCTTCAGAATAAAACACAATGTTCATTTGGACTTTTCTAGGTTGAAGCTATTACAGAAACTATGCCTGTGAATATTTTTATAGAAATCATCACACACACACACACACACACACACACACACACACACATGTTCTTGTTTCTGTTAGGAAGAGACACAGGAGCCTGGATCAAAGTGCACACATATGTAGAGATATCATAGGTATTGCTATATAGTTTTCCAAAATAGAACGGTATGCACTATCACCAGCAACAGAATTCCAGCTGTTCCATGGCTGTGTCAGCACTTACCATTGCCAATTAAATATCTGATATGATCCTGTGCCTTCAGGTTTTAACTTGCATTTCTCTGGTGATACTGTTACTTTTGTTTTGTTTGTCTTCTGGGGAAGTGTCTTATCAAGAGCAAACATGAGTTTGTTAAGATTAGCAAGAAGAAACTCCTGAGAGTGGGAGAATAAGCGCTTCCTTGTCTTTATTTGATCTTCTGGGGCTGTGAGCATGTTTCCTCCTATCTGTTCTTTTGAGGATTCCAGTGATAGTGAAATAGAGTCCACATCTTGTCCTCATGCCTTGATTATCTATTTGAAAGCCATATGTCGATACTGGTAGGCCTCATTTATCCCCTTACCTGTAATTCATCTTTCACTGTACATAATTTCAATTTTCCAATTAACCAGAAATATAAAATTCCCCCTAAATAAGTTATTTATGGGTTTCAAATTGCATGCCATTCCAGATAGTGCAGTGGAATCCTGTGTAAGTCCTGCTCTGACCCACTTGCATCCTGAATTGTCCCTTTGTGCAGTATATCAACACTGGATACTCTACCTGCCTTCAGCTGCTTAGCAGTCATCTAGTTTTTAAAATTCTAGAACAAATAAACTTAACTTGTACAGCTTCTTAGAATGCGTAACCTGGATTTCCAGGTATCTGACAATATTCCATTTTACTTCTTTAGCTTCTTTTCTGTAAAATTGTTTACTTAATTATTATATATTAATAAATGAGGTAAATGCTTTTTAGTTTTTAAATAATTATTTTTGTTACTTTTACTTAATTTTTAGGTTTTACCCACTACTTTTTAGTACTTTTCACAGGTATCTATTACTAAGTAGTTAGCCTAGAAACTAGACATCATTTAGAATAAATTTTTATGGGGTTGAAGGTGCATAGCTTAGTGGTATAACTCATACGTAAATCCAGGAGGCCAAGTCAGATTTACTCCACAGGAAACCCCAACCCAAAATTCTGAAATAAAATAAAAAATTTATTGTTTAAATATCCAAGCCAGGTTTTCTTGTGGCTGTGGATTTGCTTTCCAATCATGAAGAACTATCTCAGTGTGATTTATTTTTATTATGAATGATAGAATATTGATCAGTTAGCGTGAGTGTAAGGTATTTAGACAAATACCTTTAAGATAGTGTTTTCCCCTTATAGAAAATAAAACCATACCCCCTCTTATGTAAAAATAACTCTAAAAATCAGATTGAAGTAATGTTTACATTTGGCTCTATATTTGTAAGGTTTTATCTTATGCACATTATGCCAAAATAGATTTCATTTCTTTCCATGCCTTTGCTCTAATGTTGTACAGTATTTCCAAGATGACTTGAGAGCCACTTTCCAGAGTTCGGATCCTGGTACCATATGGTACTTAGAAATTGAATATTCTGTAAAACCTTACTTCAACCCTCTATTTCAGATTTCTTATTTGTTAATCAAAAGTAAAAAAAATCACTAGATAGATAGATGATAGATAGATAGATAGATAGATCTTTATAGAGTTTGTTTATTAACTGAATGATTGCTAGCAATGCTTTCACACCTAGAGTGATCAGTCAATAGTGAGTGGCAGAAATCATGCTTTTGAGGAGACCATGTTTCTGATTCTTAGGAAATCCTATTCCTAGAGACCACTGTAATCAATAAAAAAGAAAACAACTTCAGTGGACTATCTTCTACCACATGGTAGATAATTTTCATTTATAAGCTGGTAGGTAATCAAAGGTGTGTATAGAAAACTTGAAGATATTAGATTATAGTCTTCTAATAATAGCTAATTGTCAAAGTAAGGTTAATTGTCAAGTTGACACACCTGAGAAGAGGGAACTTCAACTGAAAATTTTCCTTCATCAGATTAGTCTGTAGCCATGTCCATGGGGTCTTTTTCTTGATTACTAATTGGTGTTAGAGGCACCAATCCAGTATCACCCCTGGCAGGTGGCCTGGAATTTATAAGAAAGGTATCCATGGAAGCCAGGGGAAACAAGCCAGTAAGCAGCATTCCTCTGAGGCCTCAGCCTTGGCCCTTGCCTCCAAGTTCCTGCCTTTATTTCCTGCCTTGGTTTCCCTCAATGGACTATATCCTGTAAGCCAAATAAATCTTTTTCTCCCCAAGTTGCTTTTGATCCTGGTGTTTATTCCTGCAACAGAAAGCAATAGAAAACTAATTTTCCATGCTAATTTACTCTGAGACAGAGATCTAGAATACAGATATGTGCTTTCTGCACATGTCCTGTGTCTTTGATGGCATTTATTAAAGTATTAGCATTTAATATGATAAACTGTTTACCCTCCCCATCTGAGTGGACCTTATGAAATCCTTTGAAATCCTAAATGCAATACAAGGTAGAGGGAAAAAGAATTCCTCCAATCCTTCACCACCTATGAGCTGACAACATTCTTGCCTTGCCATTTCAACTCCTCATTCTCTACTCTTTAGACCTGGGTGAAAATCTACATCAGCTCTCTGATTAGAAGAACCATTGCCTCTCTGGCTGTCAGTCTTTCAGACTGATGTCTTGTCTTCCTTGGTCCTTGGCTTTTAGATGGTAAACTGTGGAACTTCTCAGTCCCTGTTATCATGTAAGCCAGTGTATTATAGCAAGCCCTTTATATATCTATATGTATAGTATATATGAATAGGCATATACATATATTTATAGACTTATGCTTGTATACATACAGACATGCACACATTACATTTTTCAAGAAAAACTTAATATGATCATATATTTGATGTTGATCATGACAAGTCTCATTGAAAATTACACTGGGAAAGTAGTTGAATTTGCTCTGAAAACTACTTAAATGGTCTGCTTTGTTTCTTTATCTGTAAGTATAGTTGCTACCCTGTTGACCAACCTACATAGCCAGCTAATCTTATTTGCTTTACTCTAGTTAGTACCTGAATATGCTGCATTAACTTTTTCTTGCCTATTGTTATACAGCCTTTTATAAGTCTTATTTTTCTACTCTTGAACATGTGTGTGCATGTGTCTTTAAATTTTCTAAGCAAGCTGAGATAGCACAATGTGTTTCAGCAATGTAACTTTAGTCAGAATTCACATTCTTACAGATATATTTTTCCAAATGGAAAGATGGCTCAACGTTTTTCTATTATTATTTTAGATGAACTGTTCTGCAATATGTTGTTGATATCAGACTGAAGTAAATACTGTATGCTTATGTCGCTTCGGGACCTTCATGGAAATGAGACGCATGTCTCAGGAGGCTATCATCTTAGAGAGGAGAAATTCTGAATAAAATAGCCTGAATGAAGAAGCACACATAAATTTATTACAAGAATATATTCTTTTGTATAATTCTAGACGTAAAGTAAATGAGATGTTGCTACAACAGATTGCTATCACTATGTGGCTCTATGTGGTCACATATGGCTTAAAAGCATCGCAGTTTATAACTGTTGCTTTTTTGGTGAAATAGACTCAAGGAACTTTGTGTTACATTGAGTGGTGTAGCATATTTACGTGTCTTTTATCTTTATTCATTGAGTTTACCACAGTCCTCTCTCTTTATAGCTAACAATTCAGCTATTCTCTTCTGCTCTGCTCCCTCCCCCAGTGGAGTAGAAGGAGCCACAGGACTCTCAGACTTTGCTGCTAAGTGAAGTGCAAATTAGGACAAAGACTGACATGCAGTTGAAAAAGCACCAGTGAGCCTGGCATAGATTTAGGCTGAGTAAGGAGATAATTACTCAAATAATCTTCTTTTAGCCGTGGGCTCTTTTTTTTTAAAGTTTGGGTGCTCTTCTGCATAAAGGGCTTTGCTTCTGGGCTTACGTATTTTCAGTAGGTTTTATAAAGTTTATTTTCCAAAAATACTTTTTGCTACTTTTTTCAGTGGTAGTCATTATAAGCTATTTTTTTTAAAAATTGTGTGTTGTGTGGCTGTCATTGAGATTATGAGCTCATATTTTTAGAAATTTAGCAAATGAAATATCTCTGTTCCTGAACTGTAGCATTATGGTCCTCAGCTAGACTTCTTCATTCCATTTTTCTGAAATAATTTCCTCTCCCTATCACTTTTATCTCTTTTATTATGAAACTTTGACATAATAAATATTTTTTAAACTAGTGCCTTATTGCTTAAGCTCATTAGTAGTTCCCAGTGTTTTATATGGTTGACAACTCATTTGGTGGGAGATAGTGATGGTTGGACTGTAAGGGTCCTGAACTGAGAAACAGAAATCTGAGTGTGAGCTTCAAAGTCACCTGCTCATGTCGCCATTGTCCAGATAGAACAATTATGCAGTAAAAGGCTGGTTAACCACAGGTTCATTTTGAACACATCGGGTGAGGCAATGTGAATGATAGGACTTCATGAACTCAGTGTATTATATCTAAATATTTTGCCTTAACACATAGGGGAGTGAAAGGTGGAAACAGACACTTAACTTCATATCCTGATCAGAGATTGGTGAAGGCATGGAATCTGATGGAAGCAAAAAGGATAATAGAATTGGTGATCTGTATAAATGGGAAAATTAGATTTGCTGTGGAGATAGCTGATGTCCATAGATATCTATACTGATAAATTAGCAGGAATCAGTACCAGTCTTTCTTGTGGGTCCACCATCCAGTTCCCAAATCATGACATGGAGACTTAAATGAAAATTAAAATGCTCAACTCTATCTTATACTCACTTCTTGCTAGCTCTTATAGATTAACCTGTTTCTCTTTATCTGTGTTTTGCCTCCAGGCTTTTTATCTTTCTTTCTTTCTGAATGTCTTTCTTCTACTTCTTCTTGTGTCTGACTGGTGGCTGCCTGGCTTCTGGCCCTGGGTGTGTCCCTGTTTTTCTCCCTTGTTCTCTTCATTCTTCTCCCTAGTCTATATTTCTCCTCTTACTTAGTCTCTCTGTCCACCAGCCCTGCCTATCACTTTCCTATCTAGCTATTGACTGGTCAGCTTTTTATTAGACCAATTAAGTGCTTTAGGTAAGCAAGGTGTAACAGATGCAACACACTTTTATATAATTAAGCAAATACAGCATAAACAAATATAACACATCTTTGCCTAGTTAATGTATTAGTGCACAACAGGAATCACCTGGTCATTGCAGTTTTTTGTCTAAGAGTAAGACAGTTTACTGTTTATTAATTTGACATAATATTTTCTGATATAAAATTTCTGTAGTGTGACAACACATAAATAAACCAAATCACTTTTACCATGAATTTTTAAATTCTAAATACGTAGTATGTTTCAAATGGGCTTTTCCTACTACCCATGGAACATTTTTGACTCTAATACTAACTAGCTGTATGACTTTCAAAAGTTATTTGACTTTTCTATACTTCAGTTTGTACATTGTTATGACTACAATAATTGTAATATCTAGCATAAAGGAATATTTTAATAATTAAAATACAACTGACAAGAAAAAATGAAAGATGAAGATTGTCATCTATAAGCAAAACAAGGGGCCTTGGTAGAAATCAGTATTACCAGCAAATAGATCTCAGACTAGCCTGATCCACTTATGTAGATCCACTTATGTAGCTATGGCAACTGAGACCATCACTCTCCATCAAGCAGTCTATAAGGAAGTGAACTCTATGCAGTTACCTGGGTTTAGAAGTAGAGCTTGTCCAGGTAAGACTCCTGATAAGGACTGCCTGTCTGGCAGCATGAGTGTGAGATCCTGAGAGACTTTGCCCCAGAGGTCTCCAGCCATGCTGGGCTTGGATTGCTTAAGCAGAGAACATGTGAGATAATACATTGTTTAAGCCAGTGAATGAGGTCATCTCTAATGTAGTAATAGAAGACTTTATCAGTCCATTTTCTATTATAACAGAATACAAAGAACTAGCTGTATATAAAAAAGGAGATATACTTAACTTTAGTTTTAGAGGTATAAATATTAGACTGGACAGCCACATCTTCTTGGCATCTGTTGGAGGTTATGTGCTCTGTCTACCCATGGTAGAACTCTGAAGAAAGAAAGGAACATCTGAATTGCAGTGGTGAACCTAATCCTACAAGGAAAACATTAATCTTCTTAGTACCCTAAACACCACTTACAGGACTGTTATCATCATTTCATTGGGAATAAAACCTTTTCATGAGTTTTTGTAAAGCCATATTTAAACTACAACCATTACTAAAACATCCAGATTTAGAAATTAATAGTTGCCCTGCATATATGCATACTGAACCAACTGCCAAAGGAAAATATAAGAAAATAAAATAGGATCTGTCTGAATGTGTATAGACTTCCTTGTCATTCCTGAAACAATAAACAGTATAGTGGAATATCTACTTACCTAACATTAGGTATATAAATACCCAAGATGCTTTTGTGGATGTAGGAGGATATGCATAATTTATATAGAAACAGTAAGGTATACAAAGGATTTTAGCATCTCAAATTTTTCTACCTAAACAGGTCCTGCATCTATGTATCGTCAGTCTTGGTCCATACTTCACATTAGGAAACCATCCATCTACTTTCTTATGTATAGATTTGTCTTTTCTCAACATTTCAAGTAAATGAGCCCTCCAAGTACAGAATACTTTACCTGACATCTTTAAACAATGTGCTTTTAAAGTTCATGATTGGTGTACACAGTATTCCATACCTTCCTACTGCTGAATTGCATTCTGCTGCACAGATATATTTCTTATGTCCAGTCACCCATTAGTGGATAATTAAGACATTTTCAGTGTTTGCTTTTAAATAATTCTATAAGTATTCACATATAAGAAAGGGAGTTTTTTGTTTCTGAGTAGATAACATTTGAAATAATTGGTTATGCTGTGGCAAATTTGTGCTTCAATTATTGGGAAATTGCCAAATTTTTCAAATATAACTTATTGTTTAAAAATTGTTTTGAAAGTTTTTTTAAGATTTGGCTTTATTTTTGTGGATAAGTGATTTGCTTACATATATATTGTACACCTTATGCATGCACAATGCCATTGGAGATCAGAAGAGGACACTGTATTCCTTAGAATTGAAGATGTAGACAGTTGTGAGCCACCATATGAATGCTGGAAATTGAACTTAGGTCCTCTGCAAGAGCAGCAAGTGCTCTTAACCACTAAACCATCTCTCCATGCACTCCCATTTTGAATTATAACCCTTTTGTGGATAAGGGATGTAGTTTTCTCAATCAGCACCCAGTATGGTTAATTTCCTTGAGGTTAAACATAGATTTTTTATAGTTTTAATTTTGTATCATTGCTCAGTATATTATCATATGCACATTACCCATCCTATTCTTTAGTGGAATATGTATTGAAATTTTTGCTCAGCTATGAATCACTTGTATTCTTATATTCCAGACAAGATGGTCTTTATGTAGGTATCCCTTGGCTTATGGTGGGTTTACAACCAGATAAACCCAAGTTGAAAATATCATGAAAAGAATATATTTAAAATACTAACTACGAAGCACAATAACCAAGTGCCCAGTATACTGCAGACTACTAGTGGTCTGCCCTTACAGCAATGTGACTGACTAGGAGCTGAGTGAGACTCTCTGACACTGATGGATATCATTAGAGCGTATCCTTCATGCCATTCTCCTGGGAAAAGATCAAAATCAAATGATGCTTACTAGTGAAAGTGCATTGCCTTTGTACCCTCATAAAATCAGCAATACTGAAGTAAATGATAATATAGGAACTGTCTGTATAAAAATTTTTATCAGGAATGATTTTGTTCTCAGTTCATAGCTTATTTTTTTTATTTTCTTAGCAGTGTCTTTTAGAAATGCATTTCTAAACCTTTGATGAAATCTAACTTGTTAGATTTTTCTTTTGTGTTCCTTTTATGAATTATGCTGTCATTAATTTTTCTAAGCAATAAATGCCAATTTTCCTTTATGTTAATGTTAGAGTGCTTTAAAAAACAAGTCCAGCTAATGGACTGAACACCAAACTTGAGATTTCAGAGGCCCCCTATGTGTTCTCACAAGGACATTCACTGTGTATGTAGCTGGTGTAACATACTACAGAGCATGAGGTACTGTGGGTTTTCATGGCAGTGCTATACTTGAGAAGAATGTAAATTTATTAAGTCTTGGGAAGCATGCTTATGCCAAACTCAGTTTATTTGGGGTTTTTTTGTACATTTTGATTGAGTTGTTTATTTTACTTTATTTTTGTAATGCTGGGGATTGAACCCAGGAATTTGAATATACAAGCATCCCTGCCAGCCTCAAAATAGAATTTCAAAGAAAGTCATCATTTAATCTCTGATAAGAGTCTTCCCAACATAGGATTTCCTTAAATCCCATTTCTATAATCAGTGCTCTGTAAATGCTGTTGTTTTAAAATAGGAAACCACAAAATGTCTAAATGTCTTCAAATAATTGCCTAATTTAGGTAAGACATTATTTTCCATAAACCTGGTGTCTTAAATCTACCCTAAGGGTAAAATTAAAATTTCCAGAATTAACTTTTCTTCATTAACGTGCCCCCAATTTAAAATTTGATTCATTTTTATTTTAAAATTAAGGTTTTTCAAAGTTTAATACTGATTTACTTCAGTCATTTCTTGCCAAGTTAAATTTTATCATCGTAGTCCTTAAAAACAAGTAATAGTTACTGTATTATAACAATCTGTTTTATACTTCATGGTAGAGTACTTGGGACTCAGTAAATTATGAAAAAAAGAAATTTGTTCTCACAGTTCTAGGGGATGGGACACTTAACAGTGTACTAGCATCTGGTAAGGCCTTTCATCCCACATGACACAGTGGAGGGCCTTAGGCTGAGAGAGGAAGAGTCCAGGAAACTGTCTGCTTTTATAACCACTCCAGGACAATGGTAGCCCAATACCTTTCAGTTCATTTTAGTTTGTTAAATTCAAAACCATTACAGCTGTTTGGGAATATAGTGTATAAAACCCAATGGTAAGTATATTATTTAAATAAGCAACATCACTTTTCTTTGACCTAATTTTAAAAGAGTATTTTATTGTGTACATGGATATGTGCTTGTGGTCGTGTCAGAAGACCAAGAACAAGGCATCAAATTCCTGAAACTGAAGTTTCAGGTAGTTGTAAGCCTCCTGATAAGAATAGAACTCAGTTTCTGTGTGATTATTTTGGAAGTCTGTGCAGCCAGGAAAGGAGCAAGCAGCTCTTACAACAAATTGACACTCCAATGTGGTTGACTAAATCCACGTGAAACATGAGAAAGCTTCAAAGGGAATCTTAGACACAAAAGAACAGAGTTAAGCATGGTTTGGTAGCAGCATTTTCTTGGGTGGGCTCTGTTTGCTTGAAGCAAGCAGAGGCATGTCTTCTTTAAGAGAGGTTTTCCTGATTCAGCAGTAGCAGAAAAAAAAAGCCATGCTGTGTTGAAACTACAGCTTCCTTGGCCATGCTGCCAGTGCAAACTCTGACAAGGTCCATCTATGGAGCATTTAAATGGGTTTGTAAACAGAGTGCTACAACTTGCTTAATGAAAACATATATCAGCTATGCTGAAAATCAGGCAATGTACATGGCTCTCAGAGGCAGCAAACAACTCTGCCATGGTAGACTGGATGGGGCAAGAATGTAGTGCCAAATTCCCCCTAGCAGTGACACCGCTTAAGTTCATAAGAAGGGCTTAGCATTTTAAGAAGCACTTCTGGTCACAAAAGGATTATAGATATGCAATAAAGACAAATCCAGATGGAATAAATCTCTAAATGGGTCACAATGTGTTTAAAAAAATGTACGTAGGCTTGGGAGAAAAAAGAAAAAGTATAAAAAGTTAAGTAAGTGGTTTACACAAAAAAGTCTTTAAAAAGACAGTACAGGCAGTCATAGATTAAAAGGAGTAAAGAAAAACAAGCCACATAAAGATGGAAAATTCACAGAGAGTCTGGATTATGTATATTATTGTGTTTTCTTTGAATCTTTTGACTATGAAGGCTGCTAAGCTAAACCTATATATATCTTAAAAGTGTCTTGATTTCAAAATACGGATCTAAGGATATGTTGCTTTGGAAAAGAGGTTCTTTTTTCTACAGAAAATGAGAACCTGTGAATTAATTCCAGACTAATGTGGTTTAATGGACCACAACCCCACCCCAAGAGGTCATTGTGAACACCCCCAAAAATTTACTTTGCTCAATAAACAGCAGGAAGCAGTTTGGAGAAAACTATACCCAAATTCCTAAGTATTATTTATAATTGTTTGTTTATAGTTAAAGGGGGATATGCTATAGAGATTTGAATTGGTATGGATCTTGCTTTATTGATACAAATTTTAGATCAATTTTGTTACATGTGTATTTCTGCTCTTGATTAAGGTATTGTGTCTTTGCAGCTCATTTAAAAGTGTAATTTATAATTAAGAAATATAGGTTAATAGATAATCATCTATAGTAGTCAAGCTTGTAGTCATGTTAATTAGATTTTCTAGATGTATAGAGATGTATTTCAGATGGATAGGTTTTCAGACTTTTCAAAGACAGAATATGGCATTTAAATGTTTTAAGAACATAGGACTTTTCATGACAGTGAGACACATCTGCTCCTGGCAACACCAAATTACTTCAAAAGGAAGATGGATATCGAAGAGGCTCCTTATGGAGTTAGCCATTTACGCAAGAAACTGCTATTTGATAGCATGCTGGGTGAACTAGACATACAGAACCCACAGATAAATGACTGCTGAAGTTGTCTAAAGATGAGACTGTCCTTCAGGGTTCCTTCTTCATGAAAGAGTCTCCCAGACATTCTACAAGACACACACACACAAAAATGTGACTGACAGACTGCCAGTATAGAAGGAATTGTCTTTGAAATTTCCTGCTTCATGGAAAAGTCTACAGAATATGCAGGCTGAAGATGGATGCCCCAAAGGTACAGAAGGAATTTTGGGTGA
>LOEQ01006338.1:0-12959 GCA_001685075.1 Bramus lutescens | reverse complement strand
TAGATAGATAGATAGATAGATAGATAGATAGATAGATAGATAGATAAAATAAATCCTGGTGTCACTGCCAATGGCTCCAAACTGCCTTTGCCCTGTAGTCAGACTGATGAATATCTTAAATGTCACCATAGAACTTTCATCCAGCAACTGATGAAAACAGGCAGAGACCATCAGCAGAGCACTGGGCTGAGCTCTCTAAGTCCATTTGAAGAGTGGGAGGAGTGAAAATATGAGCAAAGAGGTCAAGACCACGATGGGGACACCTACTGACACAGTTTACCTGAGCTAATGGGAGCTCACCAGCTCCAGCTGGACAGAAACAAGCATAGGTCCAACCTAGTCCCTCTGAATGTGGGCCACAGTTGTATGGCTGGGGCACACTGTGAGGCCACAAACTTTCTTAAGAGGCCCCATTTATCAGTTCTTGATCCAAATGACTGTACTAACTTGGGTTCTACTCAGAAACTCCCTTCCCCTACCTGTAAGTTCAAGCATATTCCCTACATTTTCTTCTATCAGATTCAGGGTATCTGGCTTTAAATTGAGACCAGTGATATATTTAAAGTTGAATTTACTGCAAGGTGAGCAATAAAGATCCAGTTTCATGATTTTTTACCTTTTAAGAAAATAAAAAATAAAAAATAAAAGGTTAGATTTTCATACAGCATATTGGTTTTCTATCACCCAATTCCTCCCATATCCTCCCTACTTACCTCACCATACAATCCACTCCCTTCCTTTCTCTCTTATTAGAATCCATACAGGCATCTAAAATATTATTAATAACAACAGTATATAAAATAAGATAAAATGAAAACAATCCAGTATAGGACAAAACAAATGAGCCAAAGAAAAACCACAAAAAACACCAGTTCTGGGACACCCACATTCACACACACAGAAAATCCTATAAAAACAGAAGTGGAATCCATAATGTTTAAGCAAAATATCTGTAAGGTTTAAAAAAAATGCCCAGTCAAAGCATTGTGAGACCAAAAAACTCTAGAAATACTATTGAGTTCATTGTCCGTGAGCCATTTAATGCTGGGAAGGGGGCTGCATTTGACTGTGGTTTGTGTATCCAGTGAGACTTGTAAAATTTCCATTTTGAGTGATTATCCGCTTATGGACAAAGGATGGGGGCTTGTGTCACCTTGCCATCACAGCACTGGGACCACATCTGCTGTGGACTCTGCAAAATTCAGTTTGCTATACAGTTTTTCTTTTCTTCACTGTGTATTATTTCAGGCCTCTTTGTCAAATACTGGTGGTTATAGGAGCATGGATCTTTGGTTGTATTTTATTGATCAGTGAATTTGTTTTCATGATGGTAACATGCTCTATTTGTAACTGTGATTCTGTAGCATAACTCTAAGACAAGTAATAGCAATACCATCAGCAGTGTTTCATTGAAAGAGATTATTCTGAATCTTTTTGTTTCGATATGAATTTTAAGTTTTTTTTTAATTTCTGTGAAAAATTGCATTAGAGTTTTGATGGGAATTATATAGGTAATGAGTGGATCTTGGTGGGAGGGGGAGGTGGGGGTGACCTGGCAGGAGTAGAGGGAAGGGAAAATGTAGTCAGGATATAGTATGAGAAATATTGAAAAATATATTTTCAATAAAAGGAGAAAAGTGAAGATAATAAACCAAGCTTCACACGTTTCAGTGTTCACTAACTCACCTTGGATTTATCTGCACACTCTTTGCAACTATTGTGCTTATCATTAACAACATTCTCTCATTGGCTCTTCCCAGCATTCCTTCAAGGGAATTTCCTCATCTTCAGAGAAATGTTCACAATGCCTGTCTTGTCACAATCAGAATGCCTATCATCTAGGAAAATAAAACTGTTCTGCAACACACAAAGAAGAACTCCTTATACACTGTTAGAAGGAATGTAAATTACTGCAACCACTATGGAAGTTAGCAGAGGAGGTTTCTCAAAAAAAAAAGCAATAAATTGCCTTATTCTATCAATAAAAATGCCTTGGGCCTTAAAGAAAAACACTTAATTCTTTTTTTTTCAGACTGATAATGTAAAAGTTTGGGCTGAAGTGATGTCACACTATCACAAATCAGGTGGAAAAGCAGAAGTAAAATAATTCAATGTTTTTAGATGGAAGTCACGAATTATTTTATCTACTGCAATTTCTTTGTCATTTAGTTTTCTGCCTTAATAATTTTTCCCTTATTTCTTTGAGAAATCTCATAAAGATGATAATACTGCAAATTAGTGACCTAATATTCTGTCTTGAGTTCAGTGTTTAATGGGACAATGCCAGATGGTGATCATTTTCCATTTTAGAATGTTTCTATTGATTATACTAAGAAAAAATAATATTTTTAACTTAACAAATTTTTTAATGAACTTTATTTGGGAGTTCTAAATGTCGCATTCAAAATTATTTCGCTCAAATTGTATGTTTCTGTGGTTCTCTTTATTTGTCTAGAATAAATGAAGAATTAGAAGCTTAAAGAAAAAAACATATGGTACTTAACCAGCCATATTCATATCTGGTTTAGTTATCTAGGCCACAGAACATCATTGATATTCATAAGGGTTCCTTTTGTACTCAGTAATGGTATGTTGCCAGAAGTCCAAATATTGCCACTTAGAAGATAATGCAAGTTTGTTTTTAATGAATAAGTCATATTAAACATTTTAGAATGCCTTTCAGATGAAAAACAAAACAAAAATAAACACTTTAGATTCAGAAGATCATTTTTTTTCTCAACAGGCAAGAACTCATTAGCAGAATAATACTGATAACTGAGGCATTTTTCAAAGAAAATAGTATCTCTGATAGATGCAACATACATATCTTCTCAACTTTAGAATAATTAGGATTCCTTTTCATTGACTAAAATAGATATCTTAGTTCCAATTCTGGGGTTTTCATGAACCAAATATTCAACATTGAGTCCAGTGAATATTAATGAGCAAAATCATAGCTTAGTTCTGTATTTGTACCTTTAAACCAGCCTAGATTCTGCTTAAGATTATCCCTATTGATGTATAACCACCTGTCTTTATCATTTTAATCCCTGTCTAGAGCTTTGTATATAAATAAGAACACACAGCATTAGCTACATACCACAGAAGAGTACACATCCAGCCTTGAATGTGAATATTCTTGGTGCACTCTTTTTAAGAGTACTTAACAATTCTTGAATACTAGTTCATAAACTCTAATGAGTAGATCCATGTTTATCTGTCTCTCTATGCTTAAAATAACACCAGTGGCATCACAGAATCTTTTACTTGCTTCATATGGACGGTTCAGAAGTAGCTACCAAGTGGAGACTGACAATTAGACCTGTTCGTATTTGTTAGCATAAATGTTAGCACATAAGTTATTTATAGTTTTACAGCCATATTTTTTCCTTTGTGGTTTTATATATAGATGCTATGCTAAGGAGAATACAGGAAAACAGTAGACAATTCTGAATGTCTAGTATTTGAAATATAATTTTTATATTTAAAAATAAATAGTTCCTGAGTTAAATTTAATGGTACATGCCTGATCCAACACCTTGGAGGTGGAGGATCAGCGGAGCTCAAGGACAACCTGAGCTTCATAAGCCCTTGCCTCAAGAAGCTAAAATTAGAGTAGTTCATGATGTTACTCTCCGTCAATGTAGCTCTTGTTTATAGTCCATTAAGCGCTTCATAGACATGTCAACAGTCATTATATTCCTCTATATCCATGACCACAAGATTTTAATTCCCCAAGAATACTCACTGTGATATTTTTAAATCGTTCTCCTTTCTTAATATAGTATGGAATACTAATGATCCTGTTGTCGTTATGGGCAAGTGCCCTGCCCAGTGTTAATGGTATTGTAAGAGCAAGCCATATCCAAAGTTTCACTTCTGTCAAGATGTACCAGGTGCTATGATCTCCCTCTGGCTTGGAATGGAAGAAGGCAATAATCGATGAATTCATAATTTGTGGATACATGGTGTCAGATGTGTATGTGCAGTTCATTTCTGAAGCTCTGGAGGCTGCCTGATTTGTGCCAACAAATACATGGTAGAGTTTCATTTCAAATGAGGCTCCACCCTTTTCATGTCTTCCAAATCAACAAGTTATCTTGTGCTGAGGCTGACAGACTCCAGACAGACAGGTATGTGTGGTGCCTTTGGGAAGGCCCATGAAACAGTGCCAAGGATTCACATTGGCCAGGTCATCATGTTCAGCTACACCAAGCCTCAGAATATGTGTTTGAGCCTTTGCATAGAGCCAAGTTCAAGTTCCCTGGCTGCTTAAGAGTAGTAGAGCTTCACCAAGTATAATCCAAATGAACTGAAGACATAGTTGCTAAGAAGTAGTTCATTCTTAATGGCTATAGAGGCAAATATATCCCCTGTAATAGTCCCTTAGACTAGTAGTGAGCCCTGCATTCCTGAAGACTTCTCAAGTGCACTCCTGTACCCTACCAAATCATGTTCAGTAATAAATCTCACATCTACATCCAATGTGCTAATATATGTATATATATACGTGTGTGTGTGTGTGTGTGTGTATGACACATTAGAATTTTAAAATTGGTGTTAGTAAACCTGTGAGTAATTTTGCCTCCCAACATGCCAGGACATAGAATAAAGAAATGAATGTATATCTACTTGTAAATTTTGAGTGATTTTCCTATGATTAAGAAAATAATAATATGTTATTTGAGATATTTGTGCAAATTGTAGTCTCATCTTCTTTAGATAGTATTTTAGACTCAATTGTGTCCCCACAAAATTTTCACATTGAAGTTCCAACTGTAACCTGGTTAGCCATCTCTCCAGTCCTCTGAATTTGCATTTTAAATATATGCATACTTTGTACCTTATTTTATGAGTGGGAAAAAGAAATTCTCCAGAAATTGGCTCCCAGTTGACTTCCAGATATGGTCGTAAACTGAACTTGATTTTTGTATTTCTTAATATATTCTATGCATTACTTCCTTGTCTGGAAAATAGCTGGCATAGTTTGTCTTCCATTCTATATGCTGCCTCTTCACTGTTGGTAGTTCCCATTTCTGTACAGAGCCTTTTAATTTCATGCAGTCTTATTTACTGGTTCTTGGGGGTTTTCTTCTGCTTTTGAAGTTCTTTACAGAAAACTCTTGCCTATACCTATACCTATACCTTTTCTTTGTTTCCATAATTAACAGTGTACTACACATGCATTTAAATATGCATATATAATATAAAATATTATATATATATACACATATAATCCAGTGCTTCATAATTTATTAGGTTAGAACTTCCGAGATACAAAGCAAGAAGAGAACTGAAAATCTTTTGGTACCTTCCATACTATATGATTTATTAATGAAGAATATAGTGACTTTTAGGGAAAGAAAATATTTAGGGAGGTTAAAGAACGGTTAAGAGCTTCACAAAGTTGCTGATAGGGGAAATATAGGGAATACCTCTTTTCCTGAAATGTTATCTCACAGAAATAATTATTTTATTTGGGGGCAGTTTGGAAAGATATTTTTCTATCATTTTGGTGGGTATGTTTTAAATTCTTCAAAGGCAGGAAAAATTCTGTTGGATAATTCTTTGTTTATTTACTATAGTATGCTTTTAGGACAAACTGTTATTTCAGCATGTTAGGATTATTTTGGTGTGCCTGGAAGCATGATTTGTTTTCTGTGAAACACTCTTACTTCTGTTGTTGAGTTACCATGATTGGTAAACCAGTGTATTACCAATGATGTTATCTCTCTGAAGTGATTTCTTCTATCAGTCTCTATGCTAAGATGGATTTGATCTTACAAGTATTCAGAGAATTTCTACTCAGAACCATATTAATAATCACCCCATCATTCCCTTCATGTCTCTGTCATAGATAATATTTCCCTGGTTCATATCTATGGTGTGTGTTGTTCCTCCATTGGTTAACTATATTTCACTTCTTTACATTAAGTCTCATTTTAGAACTGTTCTTTTACATTCCTAAGTTTTCTGTATCAGTCTTTATCCTTGATTGATTTTTCTCTACCTTTTGATTCACTCTGGCCCTCTGCAAACATGATTATCAGTGACTTTACATTTACCTCCAGTAAACTCATGAGTATGTTGGACAAAATCTTTAACCCACTGGACCATGCTGGTACTGTCACTTGTGACTGTGTTGGTGATAATCCATTCCTTCTATGTGTTAGGATTCTTTATTACTGTGTGATACTAGGCAGTGCCTCGGTGTTTTCTGCATTTTACATGCCTTTGTACTGCTCATCTTTTTCTGATGTATAGATCAGAAACCTGTGTGTAGCATATCTGATGGTACTATTGTGTAAATTTTAGAAATTACTCAGTCTAAGAAAATATTGTCCTTGGTAGAATTTCAGTGTCATTAAATATATAAATGTGAAAACATTTTGGAACTGCTTCTAAGTCTTTATTTTCTCAATGAAAGTAGGTCTGTAGTTAAAATTCAAGTAAAGGAATAATTGCTTATTTTGCTACTAGTTAAAATGTATTTACAGATAATTGTCCTAAATGTGTATTTGCAGGTAATTACTTTGATTTGAAGGTGGCTTCTTAGATAATATGCAGTTCATGTGTACTTGTCAGAGCATGATACAAACCACATGCCTATTTTTTAAGTTTATATGTTTTTCTTTTATTTTCAGGAAAAAGAAGAAATAGAAGGGGTATCTGTAGGTGCTATACTTTCTGATTATCAACGTGTGCGAATAGAAAATGTGTAAGATAACATCAATCTTTCTAATATTTTAAAAACATAAATAATTTAAAAATCTGGATTGGGAATTGAGGACAAAATTTAGTATCTGAATGTGTGCTCAGAATGTGAAAGACCAGAGTTGTAATTCTAAGATCATCCAATGGGGAGGACATAATAGTGGATAAGTAGCCTGCATTGGCCATATCCTATGCCCAGATTGGTGCCTAGCCCAATTGTCATGAGAGAGGCATCATCTAGCAGCTGATGGAGGCAGTTGCAGAGACCCACAGGCAAATATTAAGCAGAGTTCCGAGGTCCTGAGGAGGAGGAGGAGAAAGGAGTGTAGGAGTCAGAGGGCTGTAGGATACCATGAGAAGGCTCACAGAATCAACTAACCTAGGCTCATAGGGGCTCACTGAATGAACAACCAAGGAGCCTGCATGAGACTGTCCTAGGCCCTCTGCATATATGTTGCAGTTGTGTAATTTGGTCCTCTTGTGGAACTCCTAACAGCAGGAACAGGGGTTGTTTCTGACTATTACTGTCTTTTGGCACCCTACTTCTCATATTGGGTCACTTTTCCCAGCCTTAATACATGAGGAGGTGCTCAGTATTACTGCAACTTGATATGCCATGTTTTGTTGATATTCATGGGAGACCTGCCTTTTTCTAAGAGGGAGACAGAAGAAGAGAGGATGGGGGAGACTGGGAAGGGAGAATGGAGGGCTGCAGCCTGAATATAAAATAAATAGATGAAATTTAAAAAGAATATAAAAATAAATAAAAAGCATTGTTAATGAATAAAAAATAAATAATTGTACCCAAATCACATGCACATCTGTTACGGATGCTCTATAGAGCTAAATATGTTTACCTAATTAACAAAAGCCATATTTGTTTTCTATTTTTTTAAATTTTTTTTGAGAAATTCATGTGTGTATACAACTAAATATTAGCATAACCCCAGTATTTCAGTAGCACAACATCTGAATAGAACCCCACAAGTGCCCGTGCGCAATCTCTTCAGTAGCAGAGTCTGAATAGAAGCCCACAAATGACCCTGCTCCTTCTCTTCAGTAGCACTGAGTCTGAATAGAACCCTACAAGTGCCCCTGCACCATCTCTTCAGTAGCACTGAGTCTGAATAGTGCTGTCCATATGCTTTCACTGCATGCTGATCCACTGGAACATGAGCAGCTTTCCAGTGACCATATCCCCTGGATGAGCCAAGTCATCTAAGAGAGTTTCATCTAAATCAAGAACATAAATAAATAATACTTTGAAATGATGGCCTAAGGTATAGTTAATACATCTCTATTAGCAAATCAGTTGTTCTGAAACCTAGGCAAACTGTTTCGAAACAGTTAGGAATCTTTCACCTCCTCTTCCTCCTTGTATAGAGAATCTGATGAACTTGTAATGCATGAAACCATCACACCCTTCCCATTGAACTATGCCTTTCCCTATTTGCCAATTTATGGAAGTATTGAAAATGAGAATAATTATTAATTGTCATGGGATGCTTTCTGACACTGATTTCTAAGCTTAAAATCTTACTAAAGTTGATTATTTCCAGTCTTCCTGGATATTGATTTTTTTGTTTGTGTATAGTCCATAAAAATTAAATATGCAAAGCATTTTTAAATTTTTACCATGTTTTTTTTCATTGTGTTTGTGACTATGTGGATGTATACATCCCATGGTACAAAGGACATGGACTTCAAAGGACAATTTGTGGGAGATGTTTCTATCCTTCCACCATGGGATTTCCAGAAATGAACTCAGATAGTAAGTGCCTTTATCCCTTGAGCCATCTCTCTGGCTTCACAAGGCATTTTAAAAAATAAGAGAAGGAAGAGGAGAAAGAGCATTTTAGAAGTTAAAATCATTGAAAGAACCATTATGTTTAAAATCAAATTGCTGGGGACCCTAATATGTTAATTTTTTTCTTTTTACTTTGTAGATGTAAACGGCTTGATCTCCAGCCTTTGACTTACTTATGGCAGAGAAACCAGGAAGACTTGCTCCAAGAGATGATAGCATCTAACATTGAAGCCATCATCATCAAAGTAGCAGCATTGGGTATGGAGCCAAGTTTTCAAACCTGTTGTCTACTACCGCATAAATAATCCAAGACCGCATATTACATATTTGCTGAAGAGGGGTCAAGGTCAATAATTTAGTTATAAATATGCGGAGTCACAGATGTTAAGTAAGCACTGTGTGTGTGTGTGTGTGAGAGAGAGAGAGAGAGAGAGAGAGAACATTTCAAAATTGCCCTTTACATATGTGCAAAAACAGTACTAGTGAACATCTATCTCATTTGAAGTATATACTTAACAATAAAAAACTGATACTATGGTTTTCTAAGTGTCTATATAATTTGGAATTAAGGGTAATGTAAAACAGAAAATATAGGAGTTGTTAGGGGCAGTTTGTTTGGTGTTTTTCTTTTTGGAAGCCTCTCAAGATACATAACTAGCACCAAATATTTACCTTGTGTTTTATCATTGTGAATAATACAAAAACAGAATGACTTTGTGTTATTTTTGAAAGGAAATTATTTTTTGTCAAGGATCATGAAAGAAAAAGCACATCTTGGAGTTTTATTTGATAGGTGTAAACACAGTGAGTTTGTTGCCAAACATCTTTGAGGCTAATGCAATTAATCCATGAACCCATTAGAGAGAATGCAGTGAAGGTGCAGAGTGGCAAAGCCTAAAGTGCGTACCGTGCGTCAGAGTGTCCACCTCACCCATCTCTGAGATGATTTCATGAATAAATTCCTAGTTAATGATAATATTTAAGAAAGGGTGATGTGTGTGTGGCACTTAGCACTTCTTGATCAGCACTGTTCTGCTCTGTCTGCTAAAGCTGTGGTGTACTCCAGTAGAAGGCCTTGTGTGCTCAATGCAGCTGCTCTTTCGCTGCTAAGATGAGAACAATTGACAAGATGCTTTCTTTATGAACAGTCTTCTGGGCAGCTCTTAAAGTCTGTGCTGAAGCCATGTTTACTGCTGAGCTTCTGTGAAGCCGTGCAGAGTGTGGTCTGTTGCTTTCCTGGAGTCTTAATCTCTCCTGGATTTTCTAAGATGATATGTGCTGTACTCATCCTATACCATGCTGGAAGATATCACATCTCTTTTACTACCAGATCTTCCACAGTATTAGGGCCTCATTGGAAGGACAGAGCCATAGAATTCAACATTGCCCCCTTTATGATTAAACATAACTAGTGCAGTGTCCTTATTTAGTTTATGCTTCAGGAGGAAAATAGAAGTGGTGAGTTAATGCTTTTAAATCTTTGGACAAAAAAATACAACTGAATTAACTTATTTGTCTTTTGTATCTACATAACAAAAGTTTAAGTATGATTTTAATATTTATAGCATGTGACTTCTATTCACTACATGAAGGTATACATGTGTGAAATTTATTCTAACAAACACTTCTATGTTTATATATATAAACATTATATATATACGTATAAATATATATACATTACAGTATAGGTTTCTTATCAACTTTCATTTGTTAAAATAATCTTAAAAAACAATAAATAAAACCCTTATGGTTGAAAAAAATCCATTGTTTTACAGAACAATCCCATGGTAGTAGAAAAGAAGAAAAGACTCAATTCTACATGGACATATAAGATAGATCCCCAATAAGTACCCTGTGTAATCTTGGTGTCTATATTTCATAATTTTCTGTTGCTGTGTTAAAACACGGTGATGAAAAACAACCTGTGGAAGAAGCAGTACATATTGTAAGAGTCCAGCATGGAGGGAAGGCATGGAAGCAAACGGCATGGCAGCAAGATCAGGGAACTAGAGATCATGTCAGGAAACAGAACAAATGGGAAATGGACAACTGTATAAATTCTCAAGCACAACCCCGCCCCCCAATGATGTCCATCCACCAGCAAGGACACACCTCTGGAAGGTTCTGTGACATCCCCCAAGCAATGTCACCAGCTGGGTGTCACATGTTCAAAGATCTGACCCTGAAGTGGATATTTCTTATTCAAACCATCACATCTCAGAGGGACCAGGGGTTTCCGAGTACCGGTATAGTATTACGTTATACAATTTAGTCCAGCTTCAAAAGTCCTCATAATCTTTCAGTCTCAACACTGCTTAAAAGTCCAAAGAGTCTCAAGATTTGCGGTAATCTAACTGTAAACACGGATAAAATATAAAAGCAAATTTTAAATTTCCAGCATAAATTGACAGAGAATATATATTACCTTTCCAAAAGGATGTATTGGGGCCATAGTAAAGGAATCCTAACCCAAAGCAGGACAAAAAAACTCCTTTGAATGCTTGGCTGGTAATAAAAGGCTAAATGGATCTGCCCTTACACCTTTCCTGCCTGCAATCGTGTCTGACACATACCAGTGAACTTAAGTTTTTAAGTATTAACAGCTTATTATGAAAATACTTTTCTTCCTACTACCATTTAAACAACCGTACCTTGCAGAATTTAAGGAAATTTAGCTGTTTAGAAATGTTTGGTTTTGATTGTATGTCAATGAGATTGAAAGAAAACATTCTTATTACACCACACATTTTCAAAGGAAAGGTTTCTAAGTATTTTGGTTTCATTTCTTTAGCTAAACATCCCCTTCCCATAGCTACAGACATAAGTGATAATTGATCATCTTTCAGAATTTTTATGACTATATTTATAGAAATACTCTGCTCTCTATTTTGTTATTTTATGAATTGTATCTTTTTCTACGCGTTGATCTATAGCATACCTTTTTTGCTTTGCATTTTATGTAAGAGATTTTTGTTCGTATAATGTAGACATTCTTCATATTTTGTTCTTTAAGAAATTTTGCTAAAATATAAGTACAAAAATACATCAATGCTAACTATATACTTTGATGAAACATAACATAACTGAACCCAACTTCCTAATTTAGATAGCGTTATAATCATTGTCTTCATTGACACTTGCCCTCCTAAAATCACACATGATTTTGTTAGTTTTTCTTTCTTTCAATCTTAAAACTTTTGGAAGGGAGGAAGGAAGGAAACCCAGGGTCTCACACTTGCTACGCTAGTACCTCATCATGGATTTGTAATGTTTTACAAACAGAAGCATACTGTATTCTCTACTGTGTCTGTGAGTTCTTTAACTCAAATGTAGTTATGAGAGTCATCCACACTTTGTAGACAGTAGTATTATGTACACTGTCATGACAAGATATTGTTGTTCCATTATAACAATATAATTTAACTCTCTTAGTTGACACTGTACAGTAGTGTCCAGTTTGCCACTATTACAACAGTCTGTTTATATTCTCCTGGTTTTTTCTTCACTCTCTGGTAGTACACTTTGAAACAGAAAACTTGTGAATTTTGGTATAGTTCAATGCATTCATTTTTGTAGATTCATCCTTTGATAATTGTATTAAGAAACCACTGCCTCTACCTTTTTAAACTTAAAGCACTTCATACCCTTGGCCTTTTTGGTTATACTGATGATTTCATGCTCTTTTTTCTGGCCCACTGTTATCTAAACTTGTCTTTGCATCTGTTGTTTTGGTACTGAGGTCCTTGCCAAAGTAGAATTATATAATCATTATTTCCTAAAAATGCTCTCTGAAGAAAATTAACTTACTTGTGTTGACATTTATAACAAGCATGGTCACAAATGGTCTGATCAACAAAATGGGAATTCTGCTTTGGTGTGGGAAGTCCTTTTGTATATGTGTTGCTTTTATTGGTTAATGAGTAAAGAAAATCCTTGGCCTGTGATAGGGTAGAGTAGAGCTAGGCAGGAAAAACTAAACTGAATGCTGGGAGAAAGAAGGCAGAGTGAGGAGAAGCCATGTATCCCTGCTGGAGATAGGTGCAGAATGCCAGATAGAACGTTACCTGGTAAGCCATAGCCACATGGCGAAACACAGATTAATAGAAATGAGTTAAATTAAGATTTAAGCCAATAAGAAGCTAGAGCTAATGGGCCAAGCAGTGATTTAATTAATACAGTTTCTGTGTGGTTATCTCAGGCCCGAGCAGCCGGGAACAAACAAGTAGCCTCCTACAACACTACTTTTTGTAAATCTTTCACGCTCATATGGCCTACACTGCTGGGAGATGTCCTAATGATAATAATGAGTGTTTGATTCATTTTCTTTGCCCTGTTTAGGACTTTTTGTGTCCTTCCCAGCAGGACAATCTATTTCATGGTCCTCGAGAGGCGGGAGTCACCTGAAATATAATGGGGGGAGAGGAAGAAGGAGCCAAGA
>LOEQ01006337.1:88254-102291 GCA_001685075.1 Bramus lutescens | reverse complement strand
CTCTCATAGAACAAAGTGTTTTATGCAGACTTGGAAATACAAAGGCACTCACTTGGTGCAGAAGGAATAATCTAAGCTTCCAAGGGAAATAACAACACGCCCAGTGGCTGAGAAGTCTGGAACCGCTTGGTGGATCAGGGACCCCCTCCATATTCTGGTTGACCTGAACAGAAAGAATGTTGTTAAGTATCGCGAGGAAGTTAAGAGATCTGAATAAAACGCTTCCAGAGTCAGATCCCAAAGCCTTTCAATACTGAGCTGTTCTCACTTGGGCTCAAATGATACGCAAGGGGTTGGTAGGCGACAGCATGATCAGTTGCTGGGAAAGGACATGCTTGTGGCGGCGTGATCCAGAAACAGGGCCCTTGCTGTGTCCTCTGGCGTTGTTGCTAGGTCAATGGCAACTCAGATGGCGAAAACCACAACACATTTATTCTCACGCACTGGAATAAAAACAAGAAGTTTAAGGGTTGAAGGGCGTTTAAGAGGGGCTGCCTGTGTTTACTCAATAGCAGTCACTTCATGAGAGCATCGTGACTTTCATCTCCATGTCTTTTTTGGTTTTCGTAGTGCTGAGGATTGAATCTAGCCTTTTATGCATTCTAGACAGGTACTCTGCCTGTGAGTTCTGCCTCTAGCGTTCTTCTCAGTTTTTATTTGGAGACCGTCCCCTCAGGTGCCAAAGCCATCTTTCAACTCACGCTGTTGCTCAGGTAAACCTTGAATGTAAAGATATACCTTCCCCAGCCTTATGAGCAGCTGGGATTACAGGCCTGTACCACTGGGCTTGGATAAATCCTTCTGAGGGATTCTTATGTTTTTCACACTTCCAAATAAGGGGAGAGAATGTAACCCCCAAGTGATAATATTTTATCAGGTATAGCCCTTCCTTATACATTAATGCGTTGCTATGAACCCAACATAAATGCCTACCTAGTTAGCCTCCAAGTCTCCTTTTAGGAGATACAAGTCCTTCTGACATTTCTTTTTCATTTATATTATTTATTTTTATTTTATGTGAATTCGTGTTTTGCCTACATGTATGTCTGTGTGAGGGTGCCAGATCCCCTGGAACTGGAGTTACAGACAGTTGTGAGTTTCCATGGAGGTGCTGGGAATTGATCCCGGGGTCCTCTAGAAGAGCAGCCAGTACGCTTAACTGCTGAGTCATCTCTCCAACCCCAAATGCCATCCATCTAGGGCATTTTTCTAAGGGAAGGTTTTATTCTTCAGGAAATGGAAGGGTTTTCTAAGTCTTCTGTGTGCCTCCCAAGTGCCACAGTTCCAAGTGCCACACTGATGGTGGTGACAGCCAGACATGGCTGCCCTTGGGAACCTACTTCCTAGTAGAGGGAGGGGGCGTGACCTGGTAGAATGGCACAGTGTTCCTTTGGTTAGGATGGTCAAAGACCGCTACGGGGTGAGATCTCTGAGGACGGATATCACAAGAAAAAGCAAGAGAAGCAAACGTGACTAAAGACAACTTGCCTGCCATGCAGGAAGAAGAGTGGAGACAAGTGAGGGATGGTGCCACAAAGCCTGGAGGTCCACCAGCGGCTCCCCTGACAGCCCATTGCAGAGTTTGGTTTTGTTTATTTGGTTTTGGTTTTTCTGTTACAAAGGATGATTGGTTACATCACTTGCAGCCCTCTACCCTCTTCATTGAAACAAAGTATGCTCAGTCATGATCATATCTGTGGCTACTTTGTCCTGTATGATAACCAAGTAGTTAAGTATTAAGGTGGGGACTTACTGTTCATTAATGTCCTTAAGTACATACTGTCTGACCTTTGGTGAAAATGTTTGCTGAGTCCTTAATCTGTATCATGCTCTTTGTCTTTGCTACCAAATGAACAGATTCTTTGCAGGTTCTCATGGCAACCCAATACGCATTTTACATGTTAAAATCCAGTTTCTAACCAATAGAAAATCAAATTTTACTTTTTAAAGAATTGTGTGCCAACAAATCCTTTTCAGTATAGTCTTTTCAGATGTAATGTTTCATTGACGATAAATTTGGGAGAATAAGGCATTCTGCCATGGCCAGAAAGCAGAAGTGAGAAATAGCTGTAGCGACCACCATGCATGTTGTCTTCTACGGTTAGAACTCAAGGTCTCTGAAAACTACACCTGAAGTAGCCTGGTAATAAATCCTTCTGGGAGCTGCATCTCGGGTAATGATGCTCTAGGTGTGAAGAGATCCCTATGCAAAGTAGCTCTGAGCGGCAAGTCTCTTTGGAGCTAATTACCTTGCCCGATCAAAGGGTCCTCCCTACCTCATGTGAAAGCTTCATTCTGCTGACTTCACCTGGAGCTTCCTGTTTTAACTCCCACAAAAGGCCCAGGACTCTGTAGCAATATTTTCATCTCAGGTGTAAATTTCATGAACGGCAAACTCATACTCTTTTCTACTGAATATTTACTTCTCTTTAGAAAAGAAAAGCAAGCAAAACTAAACCAAAATAAAAATGAGACCAGAAAGAATTAAAATAAATGCATAGAAAAGTGGTAAAAGACCCTATCAGAGGGATCTACTGACAGAAGGTGCTGAAGAAGGCGAATTGTTGACTCATTCTGCATTGGGAAGATTACTGAAAAGCAATTGGTTTAGCATCATAACCGACTGCTGCTACACTGTCATCTCAGTAGGTCTTCCAAAGTGTCTGTCTGCCCACTTACCCCGTCCCCTCTCTATTCCCTTCCACTTTCTTCCTCTCACCTCTCCTGGTCCGTTTCTCTCTTTGTGCCTTTCCAGAAATCTCACACCACATTGAAAACAAATGTCTTTCTTTTCCAGGATCTCCCTTTGGAGCCCTTCTCAATCTTCATGAACTTCTTTCTAAATACTTTTCTGAGCACCTTCCCGTACCATCCTGTGAGCATAAGACAGAGCATGGTAACTGAAAAGCAAATGCAAATGCATTGTTCTAACTCCACAGGCTCCCAATGACAAGGAGCCCCTGCAAAGCAAACAGAATAAAATGAAAACTAGCATAGTTGCCAATCATCTTTCTACTTAAAATTTGCCATTTTTTTCTTCCTATTTTTCTGTGGTCTGCTTTTTTTCACATTGCAACATGAAAATATGTGTTTCTCCATGAAACCTTGCTGTGATCATCAAACGACATAAACCATAATTTATTTATTTTCCAGTTCTGAAGTCTTAACAATGATGTAGAGACAATCTCTAATGGTTTAATTAGAATGAACACTTAAGGGTATCACAGAGGCACAGAGGAAAAGACTATATGGCATTAAGGCTGTGGCTAATTTCTAAGGACAAGTAAAGGATGTTTGTATCTTTTACCAAGTAAAATAATAATAATAATAATAATAATAATAATAATAATAATAGTAATCTGCAAGGGATTGGAGAGAGAGAGAAAGACCAGAGAACACATATATACCACTGTGCATGCTGTGCATGTGTGGTGGTCAGGTAATAGCCTCAAGGTGCCAGTCCCTACCTTTCCATCTTGTTTCAAAGTCTCCTTTGTCTGCTGCTGTGCATCCCAGACTACTTGCCCAAGGAGTGTTCAAGAATTGTCCTATCTCTGTTTCATGTTTTGTCATAGAAGTGCTGGGATTTCCGATGAGCACCAAGGGTCCAGCTTTCGATGGGTTCTGGGCACTCAAACTCAGGACCCCACACTTTCACAGCTACCTATTCAGAGCACACTCTGAATTCATCTCCCCAGCATTCCCTCTTGGGTTTCATGGTAAAGCTTGACACGATTCATTTAAGTCTTTTTTTTTTTTTACCATGTTTCATCCACTGAAAGTCCCTAGGTGGATGACTGTCCCTTGTCTCTGAGGAAATTATGGTTTAGTGAAAGACCAGCAAATATGGGAATCAATCCTGTAAAAAAGTACAGACAGTAAAGATGGCAGGATTATGCGCTAATCCACGTGCGAAATAAGTCACTTGGTTACTATTGTCGTTTTTACTGTACTCAGGACATGAGCTATTCATTTGGACACAAGGTAACAGGAAAATGAAAAGCAAAGTCCCACTGCCCTGGCTGATTATAGCCTTGAAGGCTTGCTATGGAAGGGTGCCACCTCTCAGTTGACTGCCAGCCTGGGAAAGAGATACGGTGCTTAGACACTCACTTCTTCAGTTTGTTTGCCTTATTGAAATTTGAACTCTTCTCCATAGTGTATTTGCTTACCTCGTTATTATCTATCATCAAAAATATTCTCTCTTGGGTGATCTCTGAATGCACCCGATGGGGCCTCATACAGGCAAGAGTCCCCTAGTGAAGCCTATCACACAGCTGGCTCCCCACAGTTTCTCCACTTTCTGTCTGCACCCACATCCATGGGGCACTCAGCAGATCCCGTAAACAAGGAATGCAGGTCTCATTTGTGCTGGGCAGGAGAAGGCTGCGGGCAAGAAGTCCGATCAGGCAAGTTGTATTGACATCTAGCTGTAAAAGGTGAACAACTTGGCCAATCCCAACTGCGTTCTGCCTAGGTTCATGTGCAGGGACCCGAGGGTTCCTTTGAAACGCTGTGGGTTTTTAACAGTTTCTCTTTAAAGAAATACTATCATTCCATTCTGTTCAGCAGAGGAACAATGGCTCTTGTGTGTTCAAACTACTGGGAGCATTAATACACTGTTTCTTTAGAGAGATTCACTTTCCAAAGCTGAACTTTCAGAACTCCAGCACCTTATCACTCTTGCAAGCCTTCCTCCCGCCTTGAAAATGGAAAAAGAAAAGGTCGGGGGTGGGGGGTGGGGTAGGAAGCAGTTAGGACTTGTGCTGCTTAAACCCGATCTCTCCAGGGATTTGTTTTTCTTCTGGCTTCGGATTAGATGTTCAAATCAAGCTGTGTTTGAGAACTCTGAGGGAATGTCCATGGGATTCTTAGCCAGGCTAATCCTGGAGCCCTGGCACATTCCAAGGGGCCAATCTGCCCAAGTTCATTGCTTACTTGAAATGTCTCTTGGGGGAAGAGCCTGGCAAGTGACTTTTTTTTCCAGTGGGCGGTCATCCGAGCATTATTAGCGGGATGGCCAGCCCCAGTCACAGCAAAATGAAAGCAACAGGAGCTGTGCAGGGGGACTACTGCCTTGCTACCAGCCAGAGTCGGTGCCCAGGTAAACGATTTCAGCTAACCTTTCTCGGGTTCACCTTCTCCAGGTTGGATGTGGGGACTTAGAGGAAGACCAAGGGAATACACAGAGGGGTGGAGAGAAAACAGAGGAGAAAATGAGCATATATATATTTTGGTATTTTGTTCTAATGAAGACTGGGTGGCCTCTTGATACTGAGACTGGGGTGGCAAACAGCGCAGATATGTGTCCCTCGTTATTTGTCTCCAGAAGTTCATCATGCTTTCTTTTTAATCTTTGGATTGCCTGTCCGGGTTACTGAGCTGCTAAGTTTGTGTTGCAACTGTTCCCTCCTGGAGAAGGACCGAGTCTACGGCTAGTAGGGAGGTAAAGGGAGACAGGGCAGAGCTGTTGGTGGCTTCATACTGGTCGCAGAGCCTGGGTGAGAAAGAGTGGAACCTTTTTAAATGAAATGAGTTAATGTTTCTTTTGTATATGACAATATTTATAGGTTCATTTTGCCTTCTTTCATCTTAAAGTTTTATTGATTTCATGTTTAATTTTCAAAAGTAGCTCTTGATTTTATTCCTTAGGGTAGTTATTGTACCTTGTTCAAAATTCAGATGCCTTTGTTTCTGTTTTAAAAAAAAAAGATGTCCTTTAATTATTAGCCTTTGAAAATGTTTCCCTATTACATATCACACATGGCTGGTAGTGAAGAAAGACAAAGAAACAGCCCCTGACAAAGTCAGCTTGAGTACCTGACTGGTCTACCTTCAGGAAAGAATGCAATGAAGTAAATTTCTGAGGGCCGATAGAATCTTTTCGAGAAGGACTGGAGACTTCTGTGGAATAGTTAAAAAGCGAAGCTGGTAGGGCAAACCCTCCACTGAAGTTTTGCATTAGAAGAAAATTAAAACGTCAGCAGGAAATGCATGTCAGATTTACTTCATGCTTTCTAACAATGAGGGCAATCATTGTGCGCTAACTTAGTTGCCTGTTGGAGCAAAGTCTAAAGCTTCGTGCAGAGTAGTACAAAGCCCTTGAACAAAAGAAAAAGGGAATTCTTTTAGGCCACAAGTTAAACCATGATTGTACATCAAAATATGCCCTTTCCAAAAGAAAAAAAAATTAAATCGAATATCTGTCCACACTAGCAACCTGAATAAAGGCACAATGAAGCCAAACCAACAATATAGCAGAATCAATTATGCATCTTTTGGAGAATTCCTAAGTTGGCTCTTATGCACACCCACTTCCTAGGATAAATTATTCTTGCCTCATAAACAAAGAGTCAAAGTTCATTACGAATGACGGGAAGACCTTTTTACCTCACCTCTCTTCTCTTCCAAATTGTGCCGTGGCAAGGGAACTGATTAATCTGCTAATACCAAGAAACAGAAGTGATTTCTCATCCATTCACCCGCATAGAGGTTGCTTTTCTTGGAGAATGTAATTAAGTTGCCGGACTGAACACAAGCCAAATCACCTTCCTCTGAAAGACTTACAAATTGACAATCCCTATGCAATAATTTTTCTACACACCATCTTACTAAAGCTTGCAGGACCTCCCAATTTGAAACTAATAATAACAGTGTCCTCGAAGAATCTGATTCATTTGGCACAGCTTCCATATTCTCAAATTTAAAGCCTAGTTATCATTCCATTTCTTCACTGCCACAAAAATAATAACATTTCTCCCCTTCTTTAATTTCTGCCTTATATATTGGGGTCTTCCTAAAGTGGCATCCCATCCATTACCTCAAAGGGAGAAAAAACAGGAGGCAGAGAGCTCACCTCCGTGTGTGAATGCTAGACTGTGGAAGTGGAAGAGGAAGAAACAAGTCTGAACCAGTTCTCAGCATGCCACTAGGAGTTCAGTGTGGTCCAAACACAGAAATAGTCCCAGGCATCTCAGATGGCTCTGTACACATAAAGGACATTCAGAAGCAGTCTCCTCTGGCAAAGCAATGTATCCAAGGGGTAAAAGGAAAGATCCTTGGGCAAAGATGCTCAAGGTCAAACTGTGACTTTGGAACTTTCTTGCCATATCTCTCTGGTTCCATTGTTTTTTTTTTTCATTGATAAAATCGATGTAGTATTGTAGATGGTCCCTCCCCATCAGTGCTGTTCTGTGGGTCCAAGGACATAATGGACCCTTGACAAATGTTAGATACTGTGTAACCTTGCTGAGCTCCTACTATGTGCTAGGTGTGCAAGATGAACCTCTTGGTCTGTTTATCATAAAACCTTCCATAGTAGTCTAGAGTCTATATGCTATACATGAGGCTCAGAGAAAGTCAGTAACCTTTTTTCTTATCGTGTTAGTTGTCAGTCCGGTGTTCTAAGAGCCAAACAAAGGGGTGGCCATTTCTACCCATATTTTATAGAACCCTCATATGATCTTCCATATGAATGTGTAGTTTGAGAATCAGTCCAGAAGTCTGGCATGATGGTGCATGCTTTACTCTCAGTGCCTGGGAGGTTCAGGATAGTGAGTGCTCAAGTTTAAGTTCAGCTAGACTTACAAATTATTACCAGGCTAACCAGAACTATATCGAGACAGTGAGAACCTGTCTCGACAAACAAACAAAAGCCAAGGTCATTCTCTCTTCTTGAAGCCAAGCATGGTATTCCCCAAATAACAACCACCCAGTATGTCAAGCTTTATTATTGTACCAAGTACACAGATGGGGAAAATTGAAGCTAGAAGAATTCCTAACTGTTCTCATCTACGAGAGCCTTTCCTGCTCATGCTCCTTTCTCAGCTGTAGATTTTATGTTCTACACATGCTGCCTTTCCAACTTCCTCTCCTGAAACATGGATCAGCACTCTCTGGAGCAGGCGGATGATGCCACAAAAGATTCCTTTGAAGGCTTGCCAGGACCGGCAACAAAAGTACATTCTTTCTTCACTGTTCCCCAAGGTGTAGGGAGAGTGGGTTTCAAATGTCCAGTGAGGAACGTCAGATAACATCAACAAAAGTATTCAGTGTTTCAGCACCATGGGCTATGAATAGTTTAATTTACAGGCTTTTTACAAAGATAAAGACAGTTATCTCTGCTGCTGAGCTCTTTTCTGTTGCAAAGATGGAGTCAGTAGCTTTCTTCTCAAAGAAGGAAACTCTTTGAGAGGGGATTTTTTTCTTTTTTTCATGTCCTGCTGCAAACAAAATTACAAATGCCTTCTGTGTGCGTGAAGGTAGAGAAGTGCACCAGAACCTGGTGACCTTTGAGGCAGTGTGGGCTGCGGCTTTAAATGAACACAATGTAGGGAAACCAGACATTAAGTGGCCCCACTGTGACCATTACTGAAAGAGAATACAGTGTCTTGATGGCCCTCGACCATCCTCTGTGTGGCCATGTGTAGAATATGCATAACTGTAAGTATTAAATAACTACCACTATGGATGTCACATACACAGACCTCCATTGTATGAGATCAAGGGAGTAAGCGTACACCAGAAGGCACAAGACTCAGATAGTGCTGTGTGCCCAGGGAATGGGGACTAATTACACACAGCAAGTGGAAGCTGGTGATTGATTGACACAGGTCAAGTGAACATCTCAATTGTGCATCGGGCCAGGATATTTTAAGAATATGATTTTAGGTGTGACAGTAAAATAATGCCATGTGAAATAACTAAGATTTTCTTCAGTAACTTCATCTTAAATATTTAGGATAGGAATTTTCTAAGAAGTTTAGCAGGTTTCACAGAGACCTCTGTTTCAAATGCTTTTGAAGGAAGGGGTCCAGGGTATCCAGGCTTTTGGAATTGTGGCATGGTGTTTTCATCTACAGATGTGTGGAGCTCCATGCATAGTTATGGTTAGATAATGCGGTGGACAGCCCATCACTTGTACATGAAAGTTAGATGATGCTCAGGACGGGGGAAATACCTTTCTGATTGACAGAATATCCTTTGCCCACTTAGGAACACCATCTCGATGTCAGTGTGTCTGGGTGTAAGAAGCCATACCTTTTGGCATGTATGTAGGATATAAGGGGAAGTGTGCGCATTCCCTTCCCAAGCATTACCCGGGAGCCTGGAGGCTGTACTTATCCTCTTTGTCTTCCCATTTCCTTTTCTCCCTCTCTGTTCTTCTGCATCGCAAGCTTGGTTTTAAAGAACCTTAGTGATGTAGCAGGGATTTGGAGTTATGCACCCCCTCAGCCATCTTCCTTTCCTTCCGTAATGAAAAATCTAACAGAAGCTTCAATCGTGAAAACCTGATACTTAACTAGGTGTGTTTCCTCTGACTTCTGAATTTCACTTTTCCTACAAAATTATAAATGTCATGTTCTGTTCCTTCAATTTCATTTTCTCTATAAATAGCCTTGTGTTTCTGTCCTTTAGAAACCATAATGAACATGTCTACAGTCCCATTACTAACACTTTTTTCAGCCTGGCTATTTCCATTCTTCTCAATATTAAAATGTTAAAACTAGCAGCACGTTCTGAGAATGGCTGGTTGGTTGGATGATATACAGTGTGGAATCCATTTATGACATACTAGTATATTTTGTGTTACATTACATGTGCTGTTATCTAATCAAAAAGATTTAAAATTTATGCTCACCATTCTTCTTTCTCTCTCTCTTTTTCAGGCTCAGAAATCCTGGATTGAACGAGCATTTTATAAAAGAGAATGTGTTCACATCATACCCAGCACCAAAGACCCCCATAGGTAATCCTGTGATCTTTAATGCATTAAGAATTTAAAGTCATAATTATAGGGATAGAGCCCAATATTAATTACTACCACTGCAAGGGAACCACTGCCAAATTAAATATATTTTGAAGCAAATATATACCGCACTGCTTAATATGCAAGGCTAAAGTTAATCTTCAACTCGGCGTCTGTACACAGAGTAACAGATTCACTGTTGTAGAAAGACTGGTCCCTGTATATAACAATATACTATATTTTTATAACAAGTGCTTATTTTCCCACCTGAACATTTTGTCAAACTATTTCATTGGTGCTAACATGCCCTGCTAAAAATAAACAAAACAAAACACAGTATTGAATGAATCACTCCTAGAAGATTCATTAGGGTTTAGAGCTTCAGACTGCTCTGCACTCTTTGGCACTGTAACTCTGTAATTACCTTTCTGGAAATCAGCAATGCATACAGCAGGAAGCTACAATAGTAGTACATCATCATCTGGAAATGCCTTTTGAATGGGAAGTTTCAAAAAGTGGCTGAAAACACAGACCTTCCAGCCACAGACTAGATCCATAACCTTGGATACATTTCTTAAGCTTCAGCACTGCAATAGCTTGGCATGGGTGTATCCTAAATTGTTAGTGTGTAAAAGAATGCTATGTAACTATCATTGCTAGTAATTGTAATATTATAACATTCGAAGGACATTTTGATGACAAAGGAAACAAATTTTATGTTTCCAGTTTTTCTCATTTCTTCTTCAAGAAAACCTATAGATTTTTATTCTCAGAATTGAGTATTGGACAGTAAATCTCAATTGGAGAGATGAGTTCGGTTGTGGCCCACACATAACTGAGATGCCTCATTTAAAAGTACATGTTAAAAGTCTTCCCCCCAAGCTCTTTAGCATATTTTATGTGAGGTTTGATAGATGGGAGCAGTTAAAAGCGGAAACACCTAGAGAACTTCTGCTCACAATTGCCCTGTCCCAAATAAGATGCCAAGTACTTAAAGGTGTGGGTGTTGAGGACAGTAAGTATGGGTAAGCTGGGTGGTGGGGAAGAGCAGTCGAAGACTGCATTCTGGGATTTCATCTACCACTTAACTGGAGTGGGTCAGCATGGTCTGTGGGTTTCTCTAACAGGCTGCTTGCATGTGTATCCTAGTAATGGCTGATGCAAGGGGTTCACTTTAACCTCTCATATTATAGGTGTTGCTGTGGGCGCCTAATAGGCCAGCATGTCGGGCTCACTCCCAGTATCTCTGTGCTTCAGAACGAGAAAAATGAGAGTCGCCTCTCCCGAAATGACGTCCAGTCTGAGAAGTGGTCCATCAGCAAGCACACTCAGCTCAGCCCAACAGATGCTTTTGGGACCATTGAGTTCCAAGGAGGTGGCCATTCCAACAAAGCCATGGTAATAAAGGAAAAAAAAAAGCAATCACATTCTCCCAGACACAGTTTCCCATCCTGTAAGGGAACAGCCAAGAGCAAAGCTGTAGGTTTCAGGCTAGCCTGGCCTCTGTCGTTTCTCAGCAGGGGAAGTAAAACCTTCGCCAGGACTTTTTAAATCATTAGAATGAGATCAGATGATGAGGTAATTTTTACTTTGCTTAACATGTACTATTGTATATGATCTTGCAGTTCAATGTTGTTTCTGTATGTGTATACACACGTATTGCCCAAATCCATCACCTCTTTATTTTCCTCCCCACACAAGCACCTTTATTATCTTCTGTCAATCACTCTTACAATCAGATCCGCTGTTCTCTGCCCTTCACATATGAAAGCAAAGGTGGTACTTGTCCTTCTGAATCTGGTTTGTTTTCTGTAGCTAGTCACAGTTTGAAATATTATTTTCTATGTCTCATCTACTTAGCCTTTTCCTAAATCATTTATCTCAGCTTTAGAGGAAAAAAATGTTTCCTTTAGGTTTCTATTTTGTTTTTATAGGCAGCATTTCCCAGCTGTTTCCTTCCTGGTCTTGACAGAGATCTTGTAATCCATATCAGGTACCTTTTCTCCAAGTAGTTGGTTTAGTAATATTCTCAATGGGAAAGGACAATATCTTAAGCAAGGAATTGGGAAATGTATAGAAATTTTGTTGTGTCTAAACTATAGTTCCTGTGGACTACACTTAATGTGGCTCACAGACTTTTCAAAGAATAAAAGGCATAGCATTATGGTCTGAAAATTCTGGCGGTTGAAAGAGTTAGGAAATTGGTGTAAGATACAGCACAATGCTGGACGTGTCAATGGGTGTGAACTAATTTAGCTGTGCTATTTTTTATTTTTACTTATTTATTTATTTATTGTTTTCTTTTCTTTTTCTTTTTTTGAGACAGGTTTTCTCTGTGTAAAAGCCCTAGCTGTCCTGGAGCTAGCTCTATAGACCAAGCTGGCCTTGAACTCATAGAGATCTGCCTACCTCTGTCTCCCAAGTGCTGAGATTAAAGGTGTGCTCTTCCACCACAGCTCAGCCCTAGCTGGGGTTATTAATAGTCTTATTTTCCTGAGTCTCTAAAAGAACTTGGGAAAACATTTGACTCACCCTTTAAAGAATGCACCTTTGATCTATGCCTCTATTAGTTCATATACTTTAATTTATATTTTCAGGCAATGCTTACATATAACTCTGAAAGGTCAGACCTTGTAGTTTACTGGCTGACTTTTGAGTAGGAATCCATTGGCTGTTTATTCATAGCCTGATGCTGTCACTTGCTGGTTGTGTGACAGCTCCATTTAAGCCTAGTGCCTTAGTTTCCTTTTGTGAAAAGTGGGGTAGTAACTTCTACTTCCCAGGACCATCTCAGGGTTTTACAGCGCCTCTGTGGATTAAGGACTTTGGATGGTGCCTGGTGCAAAAGCTACAGGACATTTTACTCTGAGGGAAACTTTGTAATCAATCAAAATAGATGTGTGCTCCTGAAGTCACAGAACTAGGTACATTCTCACTGTCTGACTGGAAATTCTTTTTTAAGCCATTTAATTTACATGGGCCTCAAGGGTTCTTCCTAGAAAGCTGGTAGGGTTGCCTTCCGTGAGGTTCATGAGCATAAAGACACCTGATACAAAGCTAACGATCAATATACATAGGAAAATGATAAAAAAAAATGGGTCAGGGAAACAGCTTCCTGTACTTCCTAGAAGCCCAACGACCCATTAGAATATTTCCACAGGGGCATCAGCTTTCTTGTGCCCACAGTTTAATCTTTGTTCTGTGAAGAATGGCCTTAGTGACAGTCACCATCAGGAAAGCTAGCTAGAGGTTTGTGAGCTGATGTCCACATTATCTCTGGCCCTGGCAGTCACTCATCCCAGCAAATCAGAAGGAGTTACCTTACCTGGGTCCGCATCTGTAGTTAACCTACTGTGGGTGTGATGTTGAAACGAGCACAGCAAGAGCTGTTTTGTTGCATAAATTTCCTCTACAGGCAATTTTTTTTCATCCCCTGAAAATTTCTGATGAATCTGAGAGACTCCCCTAGAAGCCTGGGGAGCAAAACTCAAAATGGCTTTATTAGCATATGCCCTTCAAAGTGTTCCACAAAGTACTTCAGCAATTTCTTTCATAACCTATAAGAATAATAGTCATGATCATAAATGAGCAACTAACTATTCTGCAATCCCCTCAGAGTTCATTTCCTCAGCACATACTGATGAATGCTTTTTAGAGCTGTGATCAAACCCTGATCCTCATGTATGGTCTGCAAATGTGTACCGCTGAGCTACATCCCAGTCCTCAGATATTAAGAATTTCAAGACAAAAACTCAAGGAAGTAACCTCTAAGCACTGCCCTTCTGGGCACTGTTTTGCACATACTGTGATGCTGACCCTGAGGTTAGAGTGGCCCTAGGTGGCCTAAGGGCAGTCTCTCTGAGGGCCACCCTTTCTTTCTCTCCAAGCCTAATTAGCCTAATGAAGACCAGTTTTTCTTTTCATTACTGCTGGGTATTTAGCAAGTGGAAATCCCCGGCATTCATTCAGACACAAATGAGCATCTTGTGCACTTTGAAAGCTTGCCCCAGAGTCATTCTGCTGCTCCTATCTAAACAAAGAAGTGGTGCTGTCAGGCCTCCTTTTCGGAGATAGGGGAATGGATGCTTGCCAACCTGAGCCTCTCTTGCTTCCCAACCTCTCTAGCAAAACAGCAGGCAGTTTGGACAGACAGACCTGGCATCCACTTCCTGTGAAAGAGGTCAGTCTTCATGAAAACACTGTAGGGTTAATTATTCCCCAGAACTGCAGTTGGGCAAGTGTAGTAATAAGGGGAGCGGGCCCTGCTTTTCATCCGGCCCAGCTCCCGC